>OU892277.1:15137267-15422711 GCA_917834065.1 Ceutorhynchus assimilis
GTCTATATGTCTGTGAATAATTTGTATGTTATTAAAATTATTATTAAATGTCAAAACAAAAAATCGTAAATCTCAAATAAACGTGAAGACAGAGGAACAAAAAATTACATTTTTATTTTGAATCCCTTTAGTAACAAGTCTTGTTTTAGGGTTATATGAACCAACCAGGCTATTTTCCAAGACACAGTTTGAATTATCCACAGGCCCAACCGAGATACGGCGGCTATGACGCACGCCGAAACGTCAGGAACCATTATCCATATGACAATCGGTACTACGGGCAGTACCGACCAGGGACGCCTCATAATCAAGGGGACCCTTACAACGTGCGACTTCGTGTTGGAGACCGGGAGTATCCAGGTACTACTGACTATGGTAATTTACATTTTCTATTGACGTTGTAGATACAAGTATTCGGTATTGGTATAGGGCAGATTTATAGCATAGTGAGTCCGGAATCAAGATTTGAGAAAATCTAGAGTGTAAAGGCAAACCACATACTGAACACTTTAAAGAGAGAAGGAGATAGAATAACTCGAATTCTCGGAAATCTGTTGAAATAGTATTTATTACAGATGTCAAAATTTTTCTCTTACACATTTGACAGATGTTTTAAGGAATTGACAGTTTCATTTTTTTATCTTATGTGTTTTGTATTAGTTTTTTTTTTTTTTTTTTGCTGCGGACGCTTCCAGATTGGAAGGCCAATAAAAAATGTCAATATCTTAAAATTGATGGCACATTTAGTTTTACTGTAAAATAATGTATAGTATTCGCCAACCTACATCTAACAGTAAGGATGTTCAAAAGGAAACACTCGGTAACGACGCATGTCATGAAAAAATTGTTGTAAACGTTCAGTTACTATGATTTAAAACTAATTTTGCTCAAAAATATGTGCATTAGGGCAAAATAGGTCTCAATAATTTGATTACAAAATAGTTATTTATGCCATTATGCCAAGAAGTTTGTATTTAACAAAAAAAAAAAAAAAAAAAACCTTTTGGGCTGAATGGCATAAATTTCATCTTCAATAGACTGCAATGCTTCCTTCAACAACTAAATCATTGATTTGATAAAAGGCTGTCACACTATAATTCACGACGTATGTCGAGTCTCTTCAGACTATGGTGAAGCTAGCAGCCTTGTGCAGCAGCCGAAAATGTGAAGATAGCAGCCACTTATTGGCAGCACTTTTCAAAAATATAGTTTATTTACAAATTTCATGCACGTCCTAATTAAATACCACTTGCGCGAAGAAATACCTGTCTGAACAACATAAAAAAACTATCCCTAATAAAATACTAATACGTATGAAACAACTTTTTCACAGATAATGTTCTTGTTATTAAATAGGTAAGAAGAACTAAAAGTTTTTTTATTTATCTAATGGTATGTATGTATGATGTGTGTACCTTGATAGGTACTAATTTACATATTCAAATTTAATTTAAAACAATTTTGATATTAATCTATAGGTACCTACCGACTTGAACTTATTGAGTGAAACAAAATGTTTTCAAAAACTGGCAAAATATTTCATACTCTAACAGCAGACTTGTGACCGATTTCAATTTTGAATCGAACTTAAACGACTCGAGCAAATACCCAACGTTAAATGAAAAGATACCAAATGCCAAAATTCACAGCAGAATCTTTAGCCAATAAAGTTTAAAAGATTATCTGTTGAAAAAATAATCTCAAAACGATAATAAAAACAGGACAAAGATCTTCGTTTTTGCCAATCGAATTGCAAAAAGGAAAAGGAAAAAAAATTGATAGCTCAACGAAAGACAATCTATAAGATCATAAACCTGACTCGCACAGTGATAAAAATCAATCAATTATGTACTTACCTCCCTACTGCACTGGACCAATTTGAATGTTACTTCTTCTATAAGACACTGTCTAGGGACAAAAAATAAGTCCAAGTATTATTGCGGGAGTTCGCTCTTTTTCTTCAAGAAGCTAATGATGCTATGCTCTAGAGTGTTCCACCAGATTTATGAGAACTAGTTTTAATTAACCTTTGAATATTTTTTGACACTTAAATATAAAGTTTCTTTAGGCCATGGACCCACTGTCCAATCCGCGAGACATGACGCAGCTGCAAAGGCCATCGATCATATCAAACAGTTGGGGGGCAACGATGGGAACGATAAGGCAGGAAATGAAAATCCGCAAGTAACTGAAGAAACAACAAATTCACCACAGAATGATGTTAATTCAGAATTGAAATCACCAATATCTCTTGTCTACGAAATTGCGTTGAAGAGAAATCTGAATGTTCTCTTTGAGGTTCTTAGTGAGAAGGTATGGTAAACTTGAAATTTTGGTTGTCATCAAGTGGATAAAAAAATCATGTTTTTAGGGTCCACCACATATGAAAGTGTTTATAACACAATGCAGAGTGGGCAATTTTCTTGCGGAAGGCGAAGGTAACGGTAAAAAAATTTCTAAGAAAAGAGCAGCAGAAAAAATGCTTGAAGAATTGTCCAAACTACCGCCGCTGCCCAATTCAAATAACATATCTCAACTTAAGCGGAAACGGGTTACCAATAAAAAGAAAACTAGAAACCTTATCAAGGTAACATTATATATTTTTGCTAATTAACCATTAAGGAGTTTGATCTTTATTAGGTTAACGTGGATAAACCTTCTGAAACCACAGAAGAAATAAATCCAATATCTCGCTTGATTCAAATTCAACAAGCCAATAAGGAGCGGGAACCCGTTTATACTGTTCTGGAGGAACGTGGTGCTCCTAGGCGTAGAGAATTTGTTATTGAAGCATCTGTTAATGGACATTCTTGTACTGGAGTGGGCCCAAACAAAAAGGTTAGACCCATTTCTACACTCGATTCCGTGAAAAGTATGTAAGCCACCTGGTTTTACTAAAACTTTGAATTTAGGAGTAGACTTTTTATTCTATTTGTAGCATATTCTCCTCAGCCAAATCTCTCATAAAGTCCCATCCCAATCACTTAGAAAAAAAAAATAAGTCTTTTCTGTGGGTGAATACAGAACTACTAACTAATTATGTTGCGTCATTCTCCAACCCTTCATCCCCTACTGATTTCAAAACCAATTTGATTATTATAGAACAATTTATTAAGTCCCTACTAAAAAATGGCAGTTGTACTCCATACAAAATCTTGAGAAAAAGGATGAAAATCTTGCTTTTACTAAGTCTTTTGACATCTTCAACTCTTGATCTCCTACGGATTTCAAAACCAACTCGAAGTAGTATTCTATAACACTATCAAGTCCTTGCTAAAAGATGGTAGTGATACTCCATCCAAAATCTTCAGAAAAAGGATAATTACCTTATTTTTATTCAGTTTTTTGAAATTTTCCCTACCCTTCATCCCCTACCGATTCCAAAACCAATTGAGATAGTTTTCTAAAACAACCTGTCAAAAGATGGTAGTAATATCCTATCCGAAATCTCAAGAAAAAGGATAAAAATCTTGATACTACCAACCTATCATTTCCTACTCATTTGAAAACTAATTTCAGGCAGTACTCTAGAACTCTTTCTTAAGTCCCTGCTTATGGATGATAGTGGATGTCATCCAGAATTTCGCGAAAAAAATAACAAGTTCCTTTTTATTGAGAAATTCAAATGTACATTCTGTACCATTTTATTATATCATAAGTTATTATATGTATTAATAATATAAGCGTGCTCTGCAGTCCATAATTGAGGCTATCTTCACGCACGTTTTAAAAACAATTTCATTACTATTAATTTAATACCATACCAGCGATTTTGTGTTACTAAAGTTATAGAAAAAATGTAAGGAGTTTTGCTAACTATTTTTTCAAGTCCTCTAGACAATATTTCTTCCAGTAGCTAGTACGTATTTCGCTTTGTTTGAACACACGAATCTCTAATTTTATGAAAAATATCCTTATTTTTTTCCAAAGTTGCCATTTGAAAACAAATTTTATTTTTTTTTTGTTTTTTTGTGCATCAAATTTAGCACTCCGGTGAACAACTCTATTTTAATGCAAATTAAAAGTACCTACCAACACACAAACATAAATGTTCATAATAATCAAAGTTTTAACAACTGCCCTTTGTCTCTGTCTTAAATGTGTTTTAAATGTTTCAACATATTTGATTAATATCCCTCTTTATGTTATGTAATGACACTGAAGAAGGTGCTTCAAGTCAAAACGATTGTCAGTTTTAAATAGAAAATAAACTAATGAGGACAAAGTTGTAAAGGTTATTTTCAAGAACCAGAATTCCCAAGAAAAACAAACCACATTTTTTTTATCAAATAGTTCAAGAATGTCTACTGAAATAATTTATATACCTTTATTTATTGATAAACGTGTTTTAATAGGTTGCCAAACGTAATGCTGCTGATGCGCTCCTATCTGAGCTTGGATACATCACAACCACATCTAAATCTCCTCAGCAAAAAAATGAAAAAGAAGATCAATCCGCTAGTCAAAATGACAAAAACCGTAAGGTTACTTTTGTCGAAGAAAAAAGTGAAAATCAACAATCTCAAAATGTAGGTGGTAGTGGTGGTCGACAACTGGTTCCTGGTGTTTTACTGGTTACCGAACAGAATGCCGGATTTTCCAAACCTAAAGCTGATACCACTGAATGTTCAAAACCGATACAGACAACTCCATTGAAAAATCCTCCATCTGGAGTTCGATCTAAGGATCAGCTGATGTATTTAGCCCAACTCATGAACATTCAGGTAATTTAATACACTATCTATAGCTAACCCCAAGAGACTGGCAAATAACATTTGCTATTAGTGAAATTTGCTCTAGATTTTCCTTAAAAGTGCTTAATTTTGGCTCTTTCTTCTGATATCCAGAGAAAATGCAAAATGAGCGTAAAATTGCCTTTCGACAATATTTTCTGCAATTTTTTTATTTTTTTTCCATCATAATTTTCAAATAGCTCGTTTAAAACCACACAATGGTCTAGATTTGCCCTAGAAGTGCTTTCTTTTGGCTTTTCCCATTGGCGTTTCAACGACAGTTTCTGCGATTTTTCAATTATTTTCAATAAGAATCACTCTAAGGTAATCTTAAAGAGCCCATTCAACTAAAAAAACAACATGATTTCGAGGTTATAGTCATACAGATCCTTCCGTCGGCGTATTTTTGATTCAAAACTGCATATATAACCATAAAATGGTTTGAAATTTCTCATGAAAGTGCTTTTTTCTTCCGAAATTTAACAAAAGAAGTTAGAGCTAATAGTCATACAGATCCTTTTGTAGGCATATTGTTGGTTCAAAATTGCATTTAAAACCAAGTTTCAAACCACAAAATGGTCTAAATTTGTCCTAAAAGTGCTTTCTTTTCGCTTTTTCTATTGAAATATCCAGAAAAATAGTCCAAAATTAGTGTAAAATTGCATTTCAACAACATTTTTTGTGATTTCCTAATTCTTTTGAATAGAAATCCATCCAAAGTAGAATTTTTCATAGTTCGAACTCTTTCGTAGGCATATTTTAGATTCAAAATTGCATTCAAAACCATAAAATGGCCTAAAATGCTACTAAAAGTCTAAAAGTGATTCCTGTTGGCTTTTTCTATTAAGACATTAGGATGTAAATGTCCAAAACGAGTGTAAAATTGCATTTCGACGATATTTTCTACGATTTTCCACTTCTTCTCAATCAATATTGACATCCTGTACATAATTTGCAAGGTGATTTCTAAAACACACCCTTTAAGGACCATATGGGTGTGTATCTAACTGTAATAGACTTTCTCCAATCTTTCGAAGTCTGATATAAATCTGATGTTTGCTTTAAAGTGGTGGAAGACCAGAATAAGTGTCCGATTGATTATACTAGTCCCCGAATTACTTTATTAGTGTCCATAGTATTTTGAAACGGAATATTATAAAAACAAATTTTTCTCCATAATAATTCTTATTTCCAGGTTCATTTCTCTGATTTCCCAAAAGCTAATCACGAGATGTATCTAACACTAGTCTCATTGGGTACAAATCCACCACAGGTCTGCCATGGTGAAGGTCCAACAACTGAAGCCTCCCACGAAAAGGCTGCATTGGAAGCCCTTAAAGTGCTTTCTGAATTGGGCCTTGATATTGCAGCCACCAAGGAGAATCCACAGAATAATGAGTAAATACATTTTGTCTTTTTAGTAAAGTATCTTCCATTTTAATCTCACATTCTTCACAAATATAAATTCATAAAATGCTCTTCTAAGAAGGCGACGATGTTTATAAATGTGCTTGTTTTACAGTTCTTATATTATTAAAATTATGAAGTATTTATTCATATGAGCTAATTTTTATCTTGATTTCTCATTGTTATTGATAGATATAGATAAGAAATCTGTATTAATTACCTAAAGTATTTTTGAAACTTGGATACCTAAATATTATGCTATTCGATATGAATGTAAAACAAGCTAACAGAATATTTCAAGGATTCATTATTGACATTTAATTAAAAAGGAAAAAAAATGAACTCTATGTAGCTATACCAATGAGTAGGATTAGGTTGGGCGCTTTTTTTCATTCATCGATGGACCCATCTGCTGCCACCATTATGAGACAGCCATTCCGATTTTGTAGACAAAGATAGACTGGTCATCAATGGATCCATCAGTGAATAAAAGAAAGCGCCTGTTATTGAATAAACCGTTTATTTTTTTGACTTGTTACAGATCGATAGCTGGTTGAAAAAAAATTTAGGCATAATTTTTAATATTCAGAAACAAATGACTTCAAGCTTTTTTGAAATGTGTTTATCTGACGATCTATATCATTGCGTGCACCATCCTCGGAACTAAACATGCAAAAAACAAGACTGTTTTATAACATCACAAAATCGTTGAATTCTTTGGTTCTGTTGATCAGTAATATTAGAGTAACTGAAAGACAGGATATCTGGCTAGAGCAATGTTTCGTATGTATTCGAACGCTGTTGCAGGAATGAGTATATAACGGGTGATTGATGGTCGATGGTAGGTTAGACACTTAGGAAAAACGGAATGTTGTATGTTTTTGACAAATTGCATGCCCAAGAAATTCCTCCTGATCTATCATTCTAAAATAATTTCAACGCTGCGACGTTGCCGCTTTCACCAAAAAGTAATATAAAGTTTAATATTTTGAATGAAACACCTTGTATATTATTGCATTTTTCGCTCCGCTATTACTTTCTGATTATTTTTGTATGATACTGTCCTATACCTATCTTTAGTGATTTTCGACTTATTAATTAATTTCTTTATTTTTTCTTCAAAGCATAGCTCTAGTTAAATTTGTGTTACTATGTCGGTGACACTCGTAGAAAGTTCAAATTTTGGAGATAACCTAGGGAGGTCCTACATAGTACTTTTGAGCAAGAAAATTTGTTCTACATTATACAGGGTTGGTCAAAATTAGTAATTGTGCTACCAGGTACAAAACTGATGAAAAGTGCACTTTTTTGAATAGAGCACCCTGTATATTATGAAATATTATAAAAGGCAATAAAAATCCCCTACAAATGATGTAGTATGTTCCTATACCTAAATAGTAAGGTTTCGGAAATACGCAAGTTTCTGTTGGAATTGGATTATTTTGGGATATTTGTCTAATGGCTTTTCCGACTGGTAGATTTAATTCGCACTGAGTGTATTTCCATCTCTTTCTCTCAGCCTGATGAAGAAACAGATAGAAATAAATTTTCTTTGCACTCATTCTACCAACCGGAAACCCCATTCAATAGCTATGAAAAAAAGATTTTCTACAAAAGCAGGTGATGGCAAATACTGAAACCATGATGACCATTCACCATTAAGGATTGAAAATAAATGCATACGATGGTCCACTCTTCACAATGTGTCATACGCACAAATATTTTTTTTGTGTGTGTTTTTGTCTCTCTCCTACTCACAATGCTTTTGACAGTTCAATCCAATGACGTTACAAAAGTCTATGGCATCTATAGAAGTTACCATAGGCACCTATGAAAGTGGACCATCCATTTTAGCTCCTGTCAGTTTTGATATTGTAGAAAATCACGTGGTTTGGATCACCTAATATGTTTCATCGTGACCGGTTGGTAAAATGAGTGCAAAGAAAATGTATTTCTATCTGTTTCTTCAACAGGCTGAGAGAAAGAGATGGAAATACACTCAAGTAAGCATGACATGCACAAAGGTGCTGAGTGACTGTATTTGCATTGTTATATTTTTTGGTATCTCCAGGTAAAGTTATTTCTTGATCTAAGGCTTTTGATCTAAGGCTTGATCTAAGGTTACTGTGTTTAAAATCCACTTTGGAACTACTGCAATATTTGAAATTCTATTTTCTATCTCATCATTATAGAATAGAGACCAAAAAGAAAAAGCATTAAGAACTGAACAGAGAACTACACAGCTTTCCTTGTTATACATATATGAGAAGTTTCATAGCTGTATTCATAATTATTATTCCTAAGCTATAATATTTTATACCTGTGTTGTTTCAGTTTCTTGATATCAATTGTGATTTGAAATATAATTCAGTATTCTACAGTTCATTTGAAATTGGTAGGTGAAGTGGAATTATTCATGTGTGACGGCAGCCGGCAACGGCACCAGCAGACCAAACGTCAAGTTTATGAATTGGCCTTAAAAATGATACAATTCTTAATAGCTAAGAGTTTATATACAATAATTTAACAACAATTTTCAATAATTTACCAGCCTATCAAATTGGTTAACCAAGAGTATGATTGATTGATGATATGATTGATATGGATAATCAAATAAACAAAGCTCAGAAAAGTTTGTTGTATTATATAAGTACTTTATGAAAGTGAAGCCATCGCTATATCATTTTTATTCAGTGTTCTTCTTTATTATCATTGGTAAAGAATACATATTCAATTTCTAAGAGTTCCATGTGGCCATGTAAAAAAATTTGTTATTTTTTTCATTTCTTGAATAACTTAGAATTACCTACTTAAGGTCTTATTTATGTGATGTCATTTGAACTTATAAAAATGATTTCATATACATATAATTATAATTCTGGTTATTGATGCTTTTGGCACTAGTCTATATGTATAGTGCCCACCGAATTTCGTTTAGGTTATGGGGCGACCGAAAACGGAATCGGCCAGTAGTTCAGAATTGGTTGTTTCTAGTTAATAATTTATTTTCTATTGTATCCATTGCTAGTTGCTAAATCTTTTGACATTACTTTTTGGATGTCCTTCTATATTTATTGTATCGGGCTTTTAAATAAGAAGTCAATTAGAGTATGTTGTGTATTCTATTACTTCTGAAATGTATAATAAAGTGTGTTGATGAAATCACGAGTTGTTGCTGGGTCAGCTTTCAGACGATTTTAGTTTACTTCTCATTTGAAGGCCCTGAATGTTTCTTTTACTTGTTACCATGTCTATAGCAAGTCTAAACATTGTGTATAATTTTTATATTTATTTTATTTATTTATTTCTAGTTATAGAATTGCTTATTCGCATAATTGAATTTTTCACTTTTAGTAGAAGGAATTCATCCCCATAAAGATTGTCAAGATATAAAAAGAGTAGATATTTTAGATGCAA
Source organism: Ceutorhynchus assimilis (assembly GCA_917834065.1). Taxonomy (NCBI): domain Eukaryota; kingdom Metazoa; phylum Arthropoda; class Insecta; order Coleoptera; family Curculionidae; genus Ceutorhynchus; species Ceutorhynchus assimilis. The sequence continues at coordinate 15,146,825 of OU892277.1, forward strand.
ATAATTAATATTGTGAATACATTCGGCAATTCTGATCTGCTGATTCCACCTAATTTGTAGATTGATTTCATTATTCCGGGGCTTTTTTTATTTTTACTTTTTACACAAATATTTATTGTACAGGTTTTATATTGTAATACTTTTTTGTTTATTTTTTTTTTTTAATACAAAATTATATTGATTATAAAATTTATATATTATATTGATGCGTATTATAATTGATTATTTATTGTGATTTGAGCGGTAATTTTGCAACTATGTACTTTATTGTAGGTAAGAATTTTTACCTTATAATTCGGAGCGGGTGCTTTTTGAATCCAATTGTTAATTATCAAACTTACTAAGCTCTTGCTGCGTATTTGGGAATAGAATATAGGTTCCCTACGGAATCTACTTCTTGCCTCGTTTTGAAATCAATAAACATATACTCACATATTATTTGTTTTATTGCCTTTGGACCCTTCGAACAACACCCAAATAAAGAAAAAATGAACGTCTTAAGGATCGAGTGTATTGAATATTTTTTTTTTTTTTATTGCAACTTTTAGCAAAAATACAATATGAAAATTTGCTTCAACTGAATTTAGAACACCTAAATGAAATACAATTTGTAGACACAATGCATAGCCCCAATGATTGGTAATGGGTTAGATTGATTGAGATTAACAGCCAATCCAATTTTACCTTTTCTATTTTGAAAAATATAATTATTAAAATATTCGATTTTTGATATTATTTGAAATGAACATACCTATCTCTTTTATTTTTGAGCTGTCGAGAAAATATTATTTGGAAAACTCCTGTATTTTTTTAAGTTCCACGTTATTTAAAAATAAAAACTCTAACCTAGAACACACTCTGTATTCACCCTATATACAGCAAAAAAGCGCGCCAGATTTAATACATTAAAAAAGGAGCTCTATTTTTTTTTAAATATCTTTAGAATCAAGATGAACCGGTTGGATCAAACCTTCTCCATCTGGGTATGGAAAATGACAAAGGGCGGCATGGCCCCCTCTACTTTGATGGCATGCCAAAACTCTTTTTCGAGCAATTCAAATTTGGCGCGCTTTTTGAATCATCCTATACTACGATACTGTGTTATTTACGAGCATGCGCGTCGATGCGAATGGAAACCATCGACATAAATGTAGGTATGTGTACACATAACACATATACTGTTATACACGCATCTGTATACGTACATATGTACATAGAGGGGCTTTCATTTCGAAATTTGCCACCCACGTTATCTGCCTAAGGAGACAGATTTCTGTCATTTCCCGTCAACAAATTAACGCACCCCCTCAATAAATTTGTTGACATGCATGTTTCGGCGAGTTCTAGAAATCTGTCTATTTACGCAGATAACGTGAGTGGTAAGTTTTGAAATGAAAGCCCTGTACATATTTACGTATAATATGCATAAGGCTATTTTCGAAATTCTCGAATGTAGGGCTGAGAAATCTTACCTCTTTAGGACAATGTGACCATTCAATTGTAGTTATATTTACCAAACTACAGTAAAAAAATCAACTGGTTATAAAGCGTTTTTTATGAGCCAGTAATTGCTACATTTTTGAGAAAGGGGACACTGCAGACCAAACCATTTATTTTGTGGCTCAAATCGAATTTCGAATTATTTATTAAATTATCTCATTATTCACCTGAAAAATTAACTGTTAACTGTTAATAATTACATTTGCATAACCACCTAATCAAGGTATTTTACATGTGCTCACTAGCTCACTAGTGCTCACTCTAGTAGCTACTACTTTTGCAACTTTTCGCAACAGAAAAGTTAGGCGTATTATCAATACGAAGATGCTCGAGAAGATTTAGCCGGTGATTGATGAATAAAGTATTACCGTGAAATCGACAACTTTCGAGTGTAGGACTGGAGAAATGTACCTCTTTATTTGTAGGACAGTGTAACCATTTAATTGTAGTAATATTTACTAAGCTACATTAAAAAAATCAACTGGTTATAAATCATTTTTTATGTAACGTATCTGCTACATGTTTGAGAAGGGAGACAGCCTAGACCAAACCATTTATTTTGTCGAACAAATGTTGTTTCATATTATTTATGAAACTATCTCAACATTCAGCTACAAAATTAACTGTTATTATTTACATTTGTATGATCACCAAATAGACATGTTTTCCACCTGCGCACAGGGCCGTGCATAGGGGGGTGCGGCCGGTACAAATTACCAGGGCCCGGATTCCGTAGGGGCCCGGTCCAACATCTCGAAAAAAAAGTTTTATGGTTGAAACTATTTATTTTTTTCAACTCACTTTCGCATATATAGTCCAACAAATACCATTTTAAAGTCACGTGATTTTTCTCTATCCTTGTTGAATACATCTCAAACAGCGGTGATAGTAAAATTGACAAAAAAATTGCTGTCTAATTATTATTCTTCATAATATTCTTACCTGAAATAGAATCCGTCACTGTTATCAATTAGTTTGTCAAAGTTATTTTCGAAAATAATACAATGAACAAACACAGCTAATAATTTTGACTATATTAACCTTTTTCCAACTCAAAAAGAAGCAAATAGAAAACGGGTACCTAGTTTAAGTTCAGAATGTATTACAACAGACAGCAGATACGACAAAAGTGAGTCTCGCAACAATTGCAAGTATTAAAATTGCCCTCTGATTGGTTAATACTACTTCAGAAACGCGTTTGTAAAATGCTAGTGGGAACATATCCTAAAATTCAATAGTAATTAATCACCAGTAGCATTTTGTAGGTGATATGAACGACATAATCAATGGACATACGTTTTTTGCCACCAGTATCACGTGACTTTAAAATGGTATTTGTCGGACTTTACCCACAGTGTTTCAGAAAAGCTGGTCATGGTCCAACTCTCTTCATTCGAATGGAATATCCTAAATATTATTCAATATTCGGATTCTATGTAAAATTCTGAGCAGATTTCATGTGATATACCCTATAATCTGTTTTGAGTGTTTTGGAAATATTGACATCAGTTAAAAAAAAATTTTTCTCCAAACGTCAAAAAAACATAACTTTGTCAACACCTGTCAAGATGGTAGAAATTCAATTTCTATGTTGCTAGGCAAATCCAGGAGGTTAACACCTGTCGAGGTGGTAGAAATTTAATTTCTATGCTGCTTGGCAAAAGTACTTTTGGTGCCGCTGGAGCGGCAGTAAAAGTACTTTTAGTGCCGCTTGTACTTTTACTGCCGCTCAACCATCCAGTTACCCCCGAGCTTACCACATTCGTTTGGAGAAAAAATAGCGTGTTGCATACGGAGTAGAAGCACTTTTTTGTGCTTCAGCAGTATTGCAAGCCTCACTACGTTCGGCTCGCAAACCTACTGCTTCAGCACAAAAAAGTAAAGCTTCTACTCCTAATACAACAATATACTATTCTATGAGTATTGAATAATATGCGTAATATACATCCATTTTCTATTGATCAATGGGAGATAACTCATACAGTGAGTTTTTTTTTCATTACTTAATTGTTTTCAACCAATGAAAATATCCTGGTCTCAGTACTCCACTATTTAAGAGTCAATCAGAAAATTCGACAAGTTGACAACATACTCCATCTTCCAATCGGTTATTTTGACAGCTGATTTGGACAAGACTTGTGCTAACCTAACCTCACTTTGTCCTCCAGCTGTCAGAATTGTGAATTAATTTTGTTACGAAAATTAAATAAAAAATCGCATAACTCGTGCCTATTTTCTATTAATCATAGAAAAAGTATAGTATTCTACTCGTAGGTAATGGCTATTACTCACTCGGATGATTACACTACTCGCCTGCAGCTCGTAGTGCAAACTTCATCCTTCGTGAGTAATCGCCATTATTACCCGCTCGTTGAATATATACTATTTTTGCAACTTTGACAGGCTGTAAAACCTAGACATTTAATTTAAGAGCAAAACCGTAAACCGTTACATTCATAAACCATCATTTAACACCAACTTAAAATTTAAACGGAGATTAAATTTAATTAGAATTTCGAATCATGTAGGGCCGATACTTTTGATCTCGATAACGAATTTGACACGTCATTGAATTAAACAAGGTTTTGCATGGGACAAGGTCTGTAATCTGTATGATGTGGTAAGAGCACATTCAAACCCCTGATTATTTTTAACGTTTGTCAAATTCGAAAACTGAGAACAAAAGTACCGGCACGTAATGTATCTCTCTCAATCAAGCGACAAGCGTACTCCGGTCGCTGCTGATGCGCGGTTCATACTCCCCTTACGACCCTCCCTCACGCGATCGGAATTTTTGTGAAGCAAAGAGGTTCCACTTCAAAAATACCTAAAAAAATTATACCCGACGCATGTTTTTTTAACGACTTTTGGGTAAAAATTTGGGCATTCGTGACACTCAAAAAAGTTGGGGGCCCCCTTCATAGCTGTACTGGGGCCCGCGCGTCCTTAGCACGGTCCTGCCTGCGCACTCTGTTAGCTACCTGTTTTTGGAATTTTCGCAACAGAAAATTTGGGCGTCTTATCAAAATGAAGATACTCACGAAGATTTAGCCGGTTATTAATGAAAAAAATTAAATCGTGAAATCGACAACTTTTGAGTGTAGGACTGAGAATAGCTACCTGTTTATTTGTAGGACAGTGTGACCATTTAATTGTAATAATATTTGCCAACCTACATTGAAAAAATCAACTTGTTATTAATCATTTTTTATGCAACGTAATTGCTACATGTTTGAGGGGGGGACATCGTAGACCAAACCCTTTATTTTGTCGGACAAATGTTGTTTCAAATTATTCATAAAATTATCTCAACATTTAGCTGAAAAACTAACTGGTATTAATTAAATTTTCATAGTCACCAAATCGACATGTTTTACACCTGCGCAGTATGTTAGCTACCTGTTTTCGCAATTTTCGAAGAGAAAAAAGTTGGGCGTTTCGGTGAAATGAAGCTGCATTGAAAAAACTAGCTTGTTATTAATGATTTGGAAAAAAAGGTCCTCGCCCCCCGGACTACTACATTCATTTTCCATGAAAAATCGTTGAATTTCATTATTTGCTCCAACATAAGTACTACCATTATCTGAATGTATTTCAAGAGGTTTGCCACGTCTTGACATAAAACGGCGTAATGGAGCTAGAAAACACTCATTGGTAAGGTCTGTCACTACTTCAAGATGGATTGCCTTTGTAGAAAAACAAACAAATAATGAAATATAACATTTTGGTAATTTGAAATTTCTACCCTTTCTATCTCGAAGCAAAAAAGTACCCGCATAATCAGCTCCACAAATAAAAAATGGTCTGGCAGGCGTAACCCGTTTTTCGGGAAGATTTCCCATAAGGTGAACTTCAGTTTTCGCATTGACTCTAAGACAACTCATGCACTCGTCAATAATTTTTCGAATGAGCAGATTACGACCAGATAAAGGCCAAAAACGTTCTCGAATTGAGGCTAAAAGTTGTTGTTGACCACAATGGAGTAATCGTAAATGTTCATAACGTTCAATTGAAACAGTAAAATGGTGACTGCCAGATAGAATAGCAGGGTACTTTTTAAAGGCCTATTCGGGTTTGGAAAAAGTACGGTTCTAGAACGGTCCAGAAGAATCGCACAGTTTATTATTGAAATTTGTGATAGTCGAGTCGTTGTTATTTTGTTGATCAATAAACTGGACGATTGTTTTGAACCGTTCTAGAACCGTCCTTTTTCCAAACCCGAATAGGCCATTATAAGATAGTTAAATTTTGAATTGTTCAAGCGTCCACCTACGCGTATGATTTGATGAGTTTAGTCAAAGAATGGGTTTAAGCTTAAAAGTTTACTTTTTTTGTCTAGTGGTTTTGAATTAATCAATCTGTTATATTCGTCTGGAGAGCATTCAATTTGAACCATTTTAATTAAAAAATTTATTGATTTGTTTAAATCCTGTTCTGTTAGTTGTCTTCCAGAAATACGCAAATGCTTTAAATTTCTGCAATTTCCTATAAAACGTAGTACGTAAGCAAGATTGCGCTGCAAACAACTAAAATCTGAAAACCTAGAAATATATTCAGAAAAATATTTAGTTAAAGTGGTAAGACAGGTCACAGAAATAGTGCGCAACTCTGGCAAAGTTGATTTTTTAATTTGGACTGGATATTCGGGCCATTCAGCCTCTGACAAAACTAACCAATGGGGTCCATGGAACCACTTGTTTGAATTTATCAAAGTGTTGGGATCTATACCTCTTGATAAAAGGTCTGATGGGTTATCTAACGTATTGATATATTTCCAGTCCTTAGAATTAGTAAGCGTTTGAATTTGTGATACACGATTTGCCACGAAAATTTTGAGTTCGTCAGGTGATGTATTTATCCATGAAATCGCAATAGTTGAGTCACACCAGTAAACGGTTTTAGAAATGGTAACTGTGATTTATAATTTGACCAAATAGTGTATAAGTCAGTAGGAATCGACTCGTCCCAAGATACTTTTAATTTCCAAATTTTTTGTATAATTTTAGCTGTAACAGTTACCAGACAAAGAAGACCTAAAGGGTCGAAAATTTGCGAAATGGAACTTAAAATCGATCTTTTTGATATTTTTCTCGAACTGTCTAATTGCGTGATTTTGTATTCCAGAGTATCGCTGGATGCATTCCAGACTAAACCAAAAGTTTTTTTTTCCTGGTCAGTACCAAGTTGTACAATATTTGATTCGTTATTACTTTGCATTAAAGTTTCGTCATTAGATTTCCACTTTCTAAGATAGAAACCATATTTTTGTAGTAAATTTGAAAGTGTCAGTTTTATTTCTTTTACTTCCTCAGAGGATTTTCCTCCAGTAAAAGGTCATCAACATAAAAACCTTTAAGAATTATTGAAGCTATTTCAGGTTGTTTTTAAATTTTGATAAGCAACTTCATGTAAAGCGCGAATAGCTAAAAAAGCTGATGAAACCGAGCCATAAGCTTTGCCATAAGTCACAGTATTGAGAGTATATGATTTAATTTCATCGTCGGTGGTGAAACGCCATAAATTTTTTTGGAAATTACGTTGACTTTCATTTAAATATACACAGCGGTATATTTGCGCAATATCTGCTTCCAACACCACATTGTGAATACGAAAACGTAGCAAAATATTAAATAAAAAATCTTGTATAGTAGGGCCAGTAAGCATTAAGTCATTAACTGAAATTCCAGACGTGGTAGGAGCACTACCGTTGAATACAACTCTCAATTTAGCCGTTGTTTAAGTTTCTTTTAAAACAGAATGATGTGGCAAGAAAAAACCAGAATTATCCTGCGAATCATTTATCCAATAGAGACATTTAGCACCAGTCGGCAAGGAAGAGACATTGACATTGAATGATGAGCAGCATTTTTTTTTGATTTGCGACGCAACTAAAATTATTATTATTATGATTATTAAAATTTGTTGATACACTTATGTACGTCTCGTCTGATCCAATTGATAATACAAAAAAATAAAGTGAAATGCTTAAAAATCTTCACTAGTAGGTTTTCTAACCCGCCTACATAACATTTGTTATGTAAGAGTACTCAGATTTAACATTGGATAAGGCTGTCAAGTTTTCTAGGGCTGTTTAAGCTAGCAAATCACAGTCGGTAGAGTTGCAACAGCAAGAAGCATTTATTTTATTTATTTATTTATTTTTTATTTATTTATTTAGCATAGTAAATCACAATAATAAATAACAATATTGTTCTTAAGATTATCAGTTGTACTTTTTTTCCCATCTTCAGAAAACATCTAAAGATTTTATTATATTTAAATCTATATTCTACCACTACACTAAAATGTTTTACCAACACGATGGATTTTTCAAAATCTGTGTGTGCTGGTAGTTCTCTTAAATAAATTTACATTATGTTCATGATTATATCACTAGGTACGCATTAGAGTTTCTTATATTGATCTTTCTGTTCTAAACTACAATGACAGATTAGAAATTCAAGGAAAAATTACTCTCTATAATCCATTGATTGACCAGATGCTTTACTTTTTTAAATGGTCCACCTTTAATAAGAATTAGTTCATGACGTTTACAGAAAGCCCAATCGGAAGCAAACAAATGCACAAGTTTATGTGAACTCTTGCAATTATTATTGTGGAGCAAAACATGTGAACGGAAAATGCCCAACATATGGATCAACATGTAAAAAGTGTCAAAAGCTAAATCATTTTGCAACTTTTTGCAAATCAAAGGTAAATAAAGATCAATGAGATGGTCAAAGCAGCACAGGTAGTGCTAGAAAGTGTATGAACTAGCCACTGAAGGAGAAACACAGCAAGAAGAGGACCGTTTGTCATAAGCGCCTTGACAAAACATATTGGGTTATTGAAGAAATCCAGTTCGTGCAGCTGTAATACTTAATTGGTTGAAAATTATTGATGTTGAAGATGAGCCTGTTTAATTCAAACTTGGCACTGGGGCAGAACTGAATGTCTTGCCCTTAAATTATGTAAGTAAACTTGTGTGTGAAAGAAACATACAAGATCCAGCCAATGTCACTCTATAGTAGCATATGGAAATAAGCAATTTAAAATCCGACCTGTAAGTGAGATTACTCCGGAATGTAAAATTAAGGATATTGGCAAGAATCTCTTTTGTTCAGTTGTTTTATTTTAAAGAAATTAATCAAAAGTCGTTTCTTTTGAGAATTTTATTAATGTGTTCAATTATACACTATTTAACAAATCCTCTCCGCTCACTAACCCAGTAATAAAAAAAACAAATCTCAAATGCATCTGATATTTATTGAGCAATATTTACATAGGTATATGTATGTCACAGCCAACTATTAGGAAACATAATTAACTAGGTTGTCCAAAAATATGAATATGTATTCCTAAAGTAAATATTAATTTAGTAGGTACATTTCTGTTCACAAAATTGTTCTACAATTAATTTGAAAAAAATAACATTCATTTAGAAGAGCCTAAAAATGTCTGTGCAACTTTGGACATTTTGACACTCAGATTGAGTTTTATTTATAAATAATAGAATTTGAATGCAACTTTTCTTACAAATAGGACAATTTTGAGACCAGATGAAATTATTTGAAGTAAAAAAAAAAAACAAAAATTTAAAAATCGAAAATAATGCTGATATACTTAATACTTTTTGTTACATACAATACCTTGAGCAACATCATATTATTTTCTGATCTCTTTTCCTGCTAATTCCAAATACAATGTGACATCTAAACTAATAAAAACATAGTTCTGTTCCATACCTCAAAACTTGTAAAGTAAGTTATATAGCGTGATTTTTTGGCACCATTGAAAAACATACATCTGAAATAGGCAGCACATATATCCATATTTAGTGCACATTGTATTTGGAGTTCACAGGAATTTTGAAATCAATAAAGCAGAATCCTGATTATCGAAAATATAAATGGAATTTTCAACAGTCAATATTCGGATTTTTCGTAAGACCATCTCAGAGACAAAGATTTATCAGAAATTGAAAATTGATTTATGAAATAAGGTAAAATTGTCAAAAAATTAATTTATAGTTTCAGTTTAACAAAGAAGACAGCCTAAGCTAAAATTAAAATGAGAGCAAGGTCCTTACAAAACGTTGCTAAAGGCAACATTTAAAACCTCTGGCTAGTTAGCTAAATGTAAAAAAGAGGAAAAAATTAAAACTACATCCTAGAAAAGCTGAACATTTACAATTTGTAAATATGGCGCATAAATTACGTACATTTATATCACTGTTACTAATAGCAAATAATAGGTCTGTTCTCGATCTCAAAGAAATCACAAACCAGTCGGAGCGTTTTTGATTGGTGCAAATCGCCTACAACCAGTTTTCTGACTATTTTCAACCAATTACATTCGCTCTACTGTTTGTGATTTCTGTGAGAACAGGCCTAAAACCACATTAGAAATTTAATTTATTTCATTGAAATTGTTAGGGAATACCTACATTTCAGTCTACAATACAAAAAAAAAATAGTAAAACCCTTCAACCAGCAAATAATCCCACCCTTTTTTTTTGATAAATATCAAAATTTCAGGTCCCAATCTTGTAGAACAGATCAACCTAACAGAAGAACTTTCAAATTAACCAATCTTCTAAAATAAGTACCCAGTTTTGAAAATATAGGACAATATATTTTTGAACACAAAGGACCCGATATCTTGAAAAAAAATAAAAAATCGACAAAAGTCCACCAGTCTTATAATTGACGCATAGTTTTTTGGACACCCTGCATATCTGCGAACGAAAACACCTACATTAATGTTAGGTGTCCAAGGTGTATAGGTACTAAAATTGTTGTTTGTGTGAAGCCATTATGGAGCTAGAGCGCCAACAGACCGACAGACAAACAAACAGGCATAAACATACCGATGGAATTGAGAAAATATTATTTTCGTAATCTAGGGACCTGAAAATTTATAAATGTGAAAACATTTTGACGTCGATTTTTTACGTGAATACAACACTTTAGTAAAAACTATAAAAAAACTATCATCAAAAAAATAATTTTATGGCAAATAAATTGGATTGTTTTACTTAGTATTGTACATTCATAAAATCATACATCAATTTGGTTTCAGAACATGTGGGATGTGTTACAATAAATAGAGAACAGCATGTTATCATTTTACTTATTAAAAACAATGCATTTTTTATATGTATATAGTACCTTAGCTGCAAGAAAACCATACCATGTAGGTAATAGCATTGTAAACTTCTCTTATTATTGATTGCTTTACAGAATAATACCTTACCTTTGATACTCAGGGTAACTGTTTTACAAAAATAAAAACACATTTCAATGTGCGGTTCAAAAATCCCAATTTTAAAAAAATCGATTTAATTTTGAAAGAAACTAGCAGCAATAAATAGGTACCTAGGTAGCTTATGAATCTATGTATGTTTTTCTTAGATATAGAAATGTAAAAAATCAAATATGTATCTATTAATAATAATCCTAATCACGTAATCAATTTACCAACATTATTCCAATCAGCTAACATAGTCAAATTAACATTTTCAAAACGCCACTTTTGTGTTTTTGAAGTTTCATCGCAAGTAGTAACAAAAAGTTTTTTAGCACCAGGTTCACAGTCTAAGCATCGAGGATTACCTCCGTGTAGGAACCATTGTTTTTCAATATCGTACCGCCAGTACTGATTGCCTTCTTGTCCATGACAAGGATAAAGAGTAATATCGGCTTTATCGTTCGCATCTGATACATCGAAACACAATGTTTTACCTTTAACCCTAATGTCTTTGTGCCACGTGAGTGAGAAATTTTGATCCGCTTTGATGTCTGTGCCTTTGGCACAATCTGCTATTCCTACCACCTGGTCCCGTTCTTTGAATCCAGCATCTACACATATTTCAGGAACCCCTGAAAATAAATACAAAAATTAAAAATCATAGGTAATGGCGCAGTATAGTTGTTTGATGTCAATCTCAGGTAGGTAAATATCAATAGCGACTAGACATTTACAGTTAGGAATAAAAAATGCGCTACAATTGACTGAAAAATTATTCTACTTTCAAATAGAGTGTAGTTCGCTCATCCAGACGAAATCAAAATCAAAAATAAGTTGCAGAAGCTTGGCACTGAAAGAATTGCGCAACTGTCAAAATCTGAAATGTGTTTATAAATGGTTAGTGAAGAAGAGTTTTTACCATTGCAGAGTGACCATATTTGGGAGAGAAATTAGTCACAGATCCTCAAGTGAAACACGATGCGGCATTTTGATGAGTTGGTTGTTGCACAAAATGTATACAGTATGCCGGATTAAATTAAATGCTAATACAATATTAAGAAAGATGCGAACAGCTTTAACAACAAACAAGCAAAACTTACTGATCCTAATCTTTTAGTCGTTTTTCCATCCCCCATTTATATGCATATTCTGTAGATAACATTTTAGTCTTTTTATGTATTTTTAGATTTCAATGAATAAATCCCTGAAATTATATATAAGAGCAGAAGCTTATCAGCCAGATAAGAAATGTTTCCGTTCTGAAAATCACATTGCTTGAACCTGAAACTTTTATCCTATACCAAATTTTCCCTATCTCTCCCTGTCTCTTTAATGCTACACGAACCACTCATAAGTACATTGTGCGAGATGACGATGCTTTGCTGTATGTATCTCTTCGAGGCTTAAGGAGCTGCAATCAACTCCAATTTAAACCTTTAAAATTGAGCAACATCGACACAGGAGACCTAAATGTAGCCCAACACAGACTCAACCAATACTCTAAAGAACTAGACAAACTGATCAAAGGACCCTTTATATCCAAATATGTCCATTCGTTCACTATTGTCTCCATTGTTCTGATCATTACACTAACCATCAGTTACATTTGCTGCAAATGCCGACGCAAAAAAGCTATGGGTTTGACTCTTCCAGACGTCCACATTGATGATTTTCTACCACGACCATAACCCGGACAACGACAAGAAATACATTATTCCAGCAGATTCCAAAGAGAAGAACCAGCATCCACCCTGAATACCCCAAAGAAGAATATGCCTTGTGTGCTATTAGTTTGGCTGCCACTTGTATAAAAGTTTTTTGAAATGGGGACCTGTTATATTGGTGTATTCTGACTGGCTCTGACCCTGTTACCGTGCTGTAACATCCTATCACACCTTCCAGGGATCCGCCAAGTCAGTAAGTTTAACAACAGCGTGAATCCAAATGAGTGAGCTCAATCCAGCAACCGAGCAATCTCAGAATTCAATTAATTATAAATACTTAAGGAACGATATATTTTTTAAAAAATCAATATCTAAACCTAGTATTGTATTCAAGAAAAGTCATTTTTACTGTCAAAATTTTGTATGTTATGCCAAGAGGTCAAATTTGGGTTAATAATTTTTGTGTTACTTTTTTTTTTATTGCAATGGTACATATAAACTGGCACAAATAAAACTAATTGTACTATAATGAAAAACTGAGCACTAAAACCAAGTATAATTTAATTTCATATAAAATGAATATTTCGAAGTTGTGCACAGTCTTTCAACCTGATGGATAGAAAATTCGCGAACGGAATTATTCCCAATAGTGCAGCGAATTCGAGACGCACAAAAGCGAATTATATAGACAACTCTAGAAACAACAAAGCACGGAGTTGGTCAACGAGGAAAGCGAGGAGGAAAGTTAGATGTTATTTTGTTTTGCGACTAGCTTGATTGTAGTTAAACGAAGTGTTGTGCTAGTTTTGTCGTGATTTTTGTGTTATTGTCTTGAATTACTTTTGGAAGAGTAAGTAGTACGTCACGTATCAGCAAACCCGCGTACAAAACAGTACCTAGTTGGTTAATCCAACTAATTTTATGTGAAATTTTTGTAATCAAACTACTAGGTATATTTTGTGCGAGATTTTGTGGAAACACTAGAAATTTTTATTGATTAGATCAATTTACTAAAAAAGTGTTGTGGCTTTTACTAGAGGTGGTGGTGATAGATATAACACTTGAAATAATAATTAATAAATTCCAGTCTAGAAATTTAAATATTATCTTAATTATTTATATTGCCTCTAATACATGTAAGTAATATTTTTATATTTCTCGACTCGAATATATTATTATAATACCCACTCATTATCAATCCAATAAAATAATATCAGACATAAATGGAATACATACTTATGTCCAAGTAAGTATTTTTTTCATCATTGAATCAATATTTGAATTGCATTTATAAAAAATGAGAACAAATAATCCATTCAATAGCAGGTATCAAAAATTATATTAAAAACACAATAAAAAAGTTCGTACAATATAACATTCGTGTAAAATTATTTAAGATAAATCGTATGAGTGTGCAAAAAATATTATTTTACCAACCTCTTACACAGAGGTTAAGAATCTATTTTAAACACTAGGTTGGTCCAATAGAAACTTGACTCGATTGATATCATTCATTCAGTATCTAGATTTGTTGTTTCTAGGCTTTCGCATAGCATATACGAATAGTATTTCTTGGTTTTTCGGGACTTGTTTCTGTGGTCCACAAAACTTCCCAGTTTCAACAAAACCTTCTTGATACTACTTTGTTTTAATTTTCCTTGTATAAGAAAGATGATATTATTTTCACAGTACATGATATTGAAGAAAAATCCTCTTTATGATACTGAAGAATGCTACACCCTGGTTAAATCACTTTCCTCCAACCTAACTATTTTTCCATGAATACAAAATTTGAAATTTAATGTATGGCCCTTCGTCCTTCGATTCTACTATGAAAATTTGACACATCATTTGATAAAACTTTTTCACATTAGTAAAAAAATGCATTTTGTATTGAATTTAAATTCAATTTTGGCATGCTGGTTGCACTTGATAATTGAGTTCAAAATCCATGGCTGGATATAGCCAACTAAGTACGGATTTGAGATTGAAATTACCCTGAAAATAATTAAAACTTCAACTCACAATAATGATATTTCTCAAAATCGCTGTGTACAAGGATGCCTAGACATAGCTGATGCCTCGAGAAGAACAGACAAACCAAGAATGGTGTGCGTTTTATGTGGTCATATTTTCGGTTTGCATGCATATGTGGCAAACAGCACCACACTCCACACTGAACATTTCCAGCGATGCCTCAATGAGAAGAAGGTAGCGTAAAATTGACATTTGATACAAAATTTATTTAAAGTGCAGCAACATCGAGAGCAAAATACCTACTCCAAAAGTATATTTCTATGTAAACCCCCTTTAAACTGACCTGCTAACAGATCGTAGCCAAGAATGCTCTTTAATTGGTCAATAGATTTTCGCGCCATTAGTCTTGTATTTGGATTGGGTTACCCTCTGGTTTAAATATTTCCCAAAACTCTAAATATCAGCATCAATTTTTGGCAACTCATTGCTCTAGGACCAAAGCAGCTTCTATAGCTATACGGAATTGTAGACAGTACAGTTCTCAAAACAATGAAATGTACTACATAGATATTATTACCAATAGTTTGATAACAAAAGTAAGCAAATGTATGAGTATCTATGTTAAGGAATTGTGGGCGGTGCGAACGTGTTTGAACGTTGCTCTGACAATTGTACCTACCTATTGTAAATTCCAAAGGTATAAAGTGCAAATTGTAAAACACAAACCTTCATTTATTGTGTGTATCAATTGAAGACTCGGGATAAAATGTTTGTTGAAAATCAAAATATTTAGTGATTCTATAAATAAATCCACAGAACAAATGAGGGACAAGCCCATCATCAGTCTGCGTTAGAGAAATGCAGAATTTGAAAAAAAAAAAAAAAAAATTGAATGCCTCACTACTGAAAATTAATTGACAAATATAGGGTACTATTATCGAAATCTCAATCTAAACTGAATTATTCCAGCCAACTTCAAAAAAAGGTGATCAGCACATATGAAAAACAACTAGTACTTGTAAATGTCTCGATGAGGGTCTGCAAGGTCAACCTGAACAACAACATGATAAGCCTCACACTACACTGCCTACAAATGTGAACAACAACAATACTAATATCAGTGAACAAACAACTGCTTCTTGTTCTGGTGCACTAAAGATGTTAGGAATAATAATCGCATGGTTATCGACGCAAATGCTGTCCAGGCGGCAGTTTTGCCAGCCTAGCAAAGTGAAATGATGGAGGAGATGATGAAAGAGGTTCAAGATCTAATCCCTGAAAAAAACGGAAAAGAAGGCACAGTTTTTGTGATGAATTTTCTTGACGTCTATCAAGTTAGCAATACCACATGCAAGCCAGAAAATGGCGCCCCTCAAGTCGACAAGTGTTTCAAAAGAAAAAAAAAATCGTTTGAGTAGACCATGATAATCATAAGAAAATTGTTCTATAGTGTTATGTGACTGAATATTATCAATATTGTTGTTAAATACCTAATTAAAGAAATTAATATTACCCAAGTTTCTAATTTCTCCAAATCCAAAATCTCCAGGTTCAATAGGAGGATACTTGAGTGGTAAATCAAATGCGATTTCAGTCATAAACCATTTAAATGGTTTGCAATGTAAGCGCTCCCTGAGAGCTTTCTGCTTAGTTATATCACCAGGATCCAACATTTTATAATGAGGCCTTCTCATATATAAATATTGAGCATATTCATCCATCCACACTTCAGCAACTCTTTTGTAATTCCTTCCAACAAAATCGCCTTTTCCTGGGTTTGGAAAGGGAGCATATTTTCGATAGATATGTCCAACTCTAGAGCATGGGGCATCATACATTTCACCTCC
Organism: Ceutorhynchus assimilis; assembly: GCA_917834065.1. NCBI lineage: Eukaryota > Metazoa > Arthropoda > Insecta > Coleoptera > Curculionidae > Ceutorhynchus > Ceutorhynchus assimilis. Next base: position 15,163,062 of record OU892277.1, read on the forward strand.
ACATTGCCAAATTTTAAAACTTAATTCATATTGTTCTCCACCCCATATATCCAAACCCTCATCATATCCTCCCAATTCCCAAAAAAACTTACTACTAATTGCAAACAAACCTCCTGCCATAACTGGACTTTTGAATGGTTCAGCAGGATGTTTCAAGTCCTCTGGTAACAATGGGAGTCTTTTGTAAAAGAACTCCCAGTCAAAAGCACCACGAGCACCTTCATCTTGGGCTCTATATTCAAATGTTTCAAAGGCAATTACATCAATGAAAGGACAAACACAGACTTTGTAGTCTTGAGCTATTGGTTCTAAAAGAGGAGGCAACCAGTTGACATTGCACTCAGTATGTGAATCAAGAAATATTAAAACTTCTCCTGTGGCTGCTTTTGCACCTGCTAATCTTGCTCTAATCAACCCGCTTCTTTCAGGTAAATGTATGGCTCGAACTTTTGGCAAATTAGTTGCTAAGTAATCATCTAGAGGTTTTTTGCTGAATTCTTTTGAACTAAAGTCATCAACTAGGATAATTTCTTTCAAAAGCTCTGCAGGGGACCTGTTGATTACACTAACAGCTGTTCTGAGTAAAGTTGTCCAATGTTCATTATGGAATGGCACAATTACACTAACTGATGGCAATTTTTTCAAATACTTTTTAGTTTTACACGACTTGTGGCGTATATCAGGTATGGCTCTGTCAAGGGCGATTTTATCACTAAGTGCTGCATTAAATCCATTCACTCTGAACAGTTTCTCATAATTTGCTCTTTCTAGAGATGTGAGATAAGCTGCAGCACCTTGTTCACCTGTACCTACTCGCTTAGAGTCCTTTTCAATAGCCTTATAGTCATGCCAGTCAATTTTTTCATTATCTGTTAAGCTTTTGGGATGAGGTAGAATATTATTGTCAACGGAATTTACAAGACCAAAATTATTATCAACCATCCGATACACTAGCACTGTAATTATCACGGTTACTGCTGACAATAAACAAAATTTAAGTAAACTTTTCAAATTTCTTCTCATTTTGCGATAAGGTTACTAACATGTTTAATTTAACAATGACTGAAAAATATTAGCATTTATCCACGCAGACCGAACTTGCCACATTAATCACTAAGCTTTACACTGAACCCGTTATCTTAAACCAATTTAATTTACTTTTTATTGTTTGCTGATAAATAAAATCCATATTACCTTGAAATTCAAATCATTCATCATTTTTGAACCTAATTGCATTTACTTATAAATACAATAAACTTTGGTATGGCAGTGTTTGAAACTGTCTAAACTGTCTAAAGCCGTCTCAACACGAAGTCGTTAAACTTTAGCCGCTTTCCAGCTGTGTGCTTCAAGCACGGTGCAGCACAGTGTTCTGTGTTTGAAACGCAAAAGTTAGCAGCTCTCGAAGCGTAGTAGGGCTGGAACACGAATACGCGCTTGAAGCATTTGCGCGCGCAAAAGCTCGATTGCGTGCTCAAAAGCGTCAGCTGGAAAGCGGCTTTTGATTGGACGCATGACGCATTGCGATTTGTGTACCCACACCGACGCCAAGCCAAGAATAGTTTAAAGGCGGTTTCCACTAAACGGACAGTTGAGTTTGTGTTTTGTTTGTTTATGTTTTCTACAAACTGGAAACAAAAACAAAATTGAAACTAACCCAAAACTCCTGTTTCCATCAAGCGGACTATTTTGTTTTCGGGGTCCTTTTCTATAAAAATCCGTTCTGTGTCAAAACCTTTGGATGTTGACCGCTTCCGAGCGGAACCTGAAAAACAAAACTCCAACTGTCGCAAAACACGCTAGTCTTCAAAATATTTGCGAGAAGTTAGTTTTAATTCGACGATAGTTTGTGTTTTGTTTATGTTTTGTTCGTTTAGTGGTAAAGCGGCATAATGCAGGTTAGGACGTTTGTCTTTAGTTTCGCACGAGTTGAAGGTTGCTTCAAACATTTGGAGCAACGTAGGTGCACGGCTTACTACTGACAAGCGGTTTAGTTTTTTTCCCGATATTTGTCTATAATTAAATTATTGTCGTTCTGTGAAGTCTAATTAATGTATTGTTTAATCTCTTAGCTGTTAGATTTTGTCGGGCTGTGATTTTGTTCTATTCTTTTACGTTTTGTTTATTTAATAGAGTACATGAATTTAAATGAATTATCTGCAATCAAAAAAATATATCAATCCCGATATGTTTTCTTGTATATATTTGTTCTTGTTAATTTATATTCACATATACCTAAGCTAGTTTCTAGGCATATGGGTTATTTACCTACCATACATGTTACCAAAATTCAAAATTGTGATGGAACAATCAAAAGAGGGCGATTCTGAAAAAATACAACAACTTACAAACGAAAAAACACAAAACAAATATGAATAGATACTTAAAATGTCACAAATTCTGCACTCTCGTTACTAACATCAGTTTTGATTGAACTAATTGACTACAAAATTCACTATCACTTATCGCTTTTATTTAAAATTACTGCAAGCTTTACAAACTACGCGCATTATTTTACTTACAAAATCACTCAAACGAGAAATCTATCCAGAATTAGCGTAAGTTCTATTGTTTATTTGAATCACGCAATGGAAACGAATTCCTGAATATTCGCGTACCGGTCATGCACAGGGGCTTATTCGGCGCTCCTGCACCGATGTAATTTCGTAACACCTCCTGCATCTCGCCTTCTCTTTTACGTCTATACTCCCACTAGTCCCACTCAAATCCATAATCATTTCATCCCAGTATCCTGCAATAATATGCCTTTCAAATGCCCAGAATGACGCTCTCGCAATAGATTTGTTGAGAAGCTGATGAAGGAAGTGATCTCATAAGGCGGTTACACACGGACGTGGATGTCTGAAAACATGTACGCACATACATGAACGCTCAAACAAAAACATCAATGTGTATGCAAAATACCGTCGCGTTTTTGAATGTGCAATTTTGTATGCACACTCGGAATACTGTAGCAAGAATAGCAAGACCGCAGTTTTGTGCGAGCGTCTGTACAAAGGCGCCATGCACGTTGTTGTTTGCACGTTGATGTATGCACGTATGTGTATTAAGCCATCCACGTCCGTGTGTAACCGCCTTAAAAGGTCTGAGGAAAAGCTGCAATCATTGGTAATTGCAACAGTCTCGATCTGGATCGTCGTATGAACCTTTGTAGGTTGTCTTCTTGTTGTCTCCATCTTCGGAGATTAGAACCGCATCGTCAGCGCAGCTCATTATTTTAATTTCTTCATTCGATTTCCCCTTCCGCTTTGTTTTATCTCGGTGATGATTTCATGCATGATGATATTGAACAATATACCTAGGGCTTAGGCTGTCGCCTTGTCTGATTCTGGTAATGACGGCTAGTCTTTTTGTTGTCTTAGTTTCTGCTTTTACAAAAGTGTGATTGCTTAGATCTTTGATGATGGAGACAATATCCCGATGAACTTTCTTTCTGTGTAGAAGTTTTATGACGTCTATCAGTCTTACTTTGTCAACTGCTTGGGTGAGGTCTATAAAAAAACACATAAACGCTGGTTTGTTGAATATTCGATGGCTTTTTCAGTTATCTGGCGGAGTATGTATATTGCGACTATAGTTGATCTTTCGTGTCTGCATTGTTGCTCCTCACATATTCCAGCGTCAGTCACTTCTTCTGATAATATTTTTGTCAACAGCTTTGAAGCTGAGCTTAGGAGGGGATTCCCCGTAGTTTTTGGGGTCTGGCTTCTCTCTTTTTTTGAAGATTGGGATTGTTATGCTGTCCTTCCTCGTTCCATTCTTATGGTAGTTTTTTGTAGGGGTACCTAATATGTTTTTTTGTATCATCGTTCTCATCCTCATCTATAGCAGGCGATTTCCTGTTTTTTGGAGTAGTTGCCGCTATAGTTTGACCTTCTGGGTCGATAATGTCGATATATATAGGTACATGCCAAGTAGGTGGTGATTCTCCATTTATGGGTGTCTCTCTTGTCTCAGTGTTTTCCTCGTGATTGCTGTGGAGCTGTTCAGAATGTTTTTGCCAGGTCTCAGTGGTGAATGGTGATCTTTGGTATCGATGTATTCGTTGACTGGTCTTTTTCTGCTTCTTAACTTATTCCAAACGTTTCTCTGTCCTATATACATGTCATGTTCTATATCGACAGAGAATTTTTTCCAGTTTTTTAATTGAATGGATTTCTGCGTTGACCTGACCTGGTTTCTGACAACTTTGTATTCCTCGTACGTAATTATATTGTAGGTATGAATTATGATTCTCGTTTTTCAGCTGATAAGTCGTTCGATGACAAGGATGATACACACTACTACTACAGGATGGCTTATCCTCATAAGGCCTGTGTGTAACAAATCCTCCCCTGCCACCCAAAAAAACAACCAGCTGTGACGTAAGCAGCATGGCGTTTCTCGCCTTGACGTAGACTCTTTAAACAGCTGAAGACTTAGTTGTGACGTCGGCAATGGTTGAAAACAGTTGAAAACCAATATGGCGGCGATTACCAAAAACGAGGCCGATAGGCACTCCTTAGTGTGTATTCTCCTTGGTTCGATGAAACCATCCATATTGAGTTTGCTGGTCTGTTCATTGTAATTTTTCTTTATTTATCCATAGGTTGTATTGGTTGTAACTTTGTAACCATTACAAGATTATGATTGGTGACAGCATTTGCGGAACTAAAGACTAGTATTTGAGAAGAGCGAACCAAAAGCTAACTTCTCCATGTAGGTACTTAATTCTTCCATTGCATTCTTGAATTTATATAAAAATAAAAATCGAATACGGACTCGGACTCCAAAAAACATAGGTATCCTAAACAAAATAAACAATAATCAGTTGCACGATTTTATTTGGATTGACACGGTGTACTCCCGGTGACGTCACGTCACTCCGCAGTCGGTAAGGGCCTGTATTCTCGTAACCGGGGAATAGCGTTCTCAAGAGAGAACAATTGCTCTGTCTTTTTCAGTATTATGGAAATAACAATATGGGCGACTAAGACAGAGCAAATCGTTCTCTCGAGAACGCTGTTCCCCGGTTGCATCTAAACATTCCGGTATAGGATTCGGCACCTAGGCATATTTCATTGGTCCGTTTGAATTCGGACCGCCAATTGATGCGGAGTGCCGAAATCGGTACTTGAATGTTGAACGGTGCTGAGCCTCAGGTCAGAATGGTCCATTAGCAACAGCCATGTGGAGTGCCGAATCTAAGGTTAAAATTGTTAAACCAGTGCTGAGTATCAGGTCCGAATGTTGCCATGCGTTTGGCGCGGTTTTTATATTAAATCAGCTGTCCACCTCCTTCGCGTTCCTCTTAGCTACAATTTTGCGGCGGATGCGGTTTATTTCGCCGTTGCTTCATGTGTTCTTGTGCTTAAACATGCAAGATGAGTTTGTAAACACTTTCAATGTGGTGAGCAAATTTACCGAGCCAACCTTTTGGAGGAAAACGGTATAAAACAATGGAAAGAAGAGTATAGTGATATAACATACACGAATAGGAATGTGAAGTCAGCGAAAAATAATAGACCTATCTATTTTACCAGACAAAGAAGTAATAATACAAAAACTTTATTAGATAGGAAAAGACGCAGAACGCTTATTGCGCAAGACGAGGCAAAACGTACCAAATTATGTTAGACTTACGTATAGCAATCCGTTCTTATTATTTGCACGGGATAAAAAAAGGAAGGAGGAAAACCGCGTGACATGCAACGCATTTGTCAATCAAAAACACAAACAACAGGGCCCGGATTCCAATTGACAATAGGATATCGGATTAGGCGGTTTCAGTGAAATTTACGATTCCCATTCGAGAAATGAAACGGTCGCTTCGAATTGAACGATATCGGATTACTCGCCAGCTCTAAGCTGGTGAATTGCTTGCTTTCGACATGAAATTGACAACATTGACACATGTCAATTCAATGACGTAGAATCTTCATGGATGCGAATAGACTTTGGAAAATACATTTTTTAGATATGTTTTTGTATGCCATCATAGTGCTTATAAAAAAGTGGATCAAGGAAATAATAAGAAAGGAAAATCCGAAAACTGCTGTTGCCTGGCTTCAATTGATATTTTAATTAAACTAAGCACCACAGATACCAAAAAAAAAGATAAATATATTAGGGTATTTATTTTCAAAATTTTCTATTCTAATTTGCCAGGTTTCAGGTTTTTATAATCCCTCCCCCCCCCCCCCCCCTGGGTCCATTTTGACCTTTGATTCGGCACTCCACATAGAATATGTATATACCATTCCGACCTCAGGCTCAGCACCGTTCAACATTCAAGTACGGATTTCGGCACTCCGCATTAATTGGCGGTCCGAATTCAAATGGACCAATGAAATATGCCTAGGTGCCGAATCCTATACCGGAATGTTTAGATGCTCCCCGGTTACGAGAATACGGGCCCTGCTCGCTCCGCCGAGCGTCGACCCAAACATTTCCTTGAAAGGTCTGGTAGCGAAATCAAAACTCTGGTAATCTGTGCACTTGTTTTTCGGACTCAAAACTAGGTATTAAATCACTATTATTTTATCACTTTTTGTATCCCTATCAAATTGTCAAGAGTTCCGCAGGTCCACTACAAAAAAACTCTCCTTATTTTCTAACAACAACAACTTTCATAAAATTAATTGACCTTACAAAATCCACTATGCACTCATGGCTTTTACTTAACGCCTCTTATTTAGACTGCAACTTACAAACTACGCGCATTATAGAATCAATTCTCAAGCGAAGCGTCCACCTTCTCTTTCTAGCACGTCTTTTCTGACGATTTTTGTCTCATAAATAAAATTAAATCTAAACATATGCCAGCGCAATGTGTTTCTAATTTATAGATTTTCTTGGTCTGGATGAAAAATGTAACTTGGAAGGAAAGATAAAAGCCGTTTTCCAGCCGACCATTTTGAGCACGCAATCGAGCTTTTGCGCACGCAAATGCTTCAAGCGCGTGTTCGTGTTGCAGCCGTACTGCGCTTCGAGAGCTGCTAACTTTTGTGTTTCAAACACAGAACACTGTGCTGCACCGTGCTTGAAGCACAAACACATGTTAGTTGGAAAGCGGCTAAAGCATATATTTGTTAGGTTTCCCAAACGAGCGGTGTGAACTTGACAGGAGACAGATTTTTGAGCATTGTGAATTGCCATAGGAATTGCCGCACACGAAACTCAGCCTATGTTCCGATATCAACTGACACAGTACTGAATTTACTGGACGCCGTTCCGATAATACACTGGATTCAGTCGATTCAGTACTGAATGACCACAAAAGTACGCTGTTGAAATCGGAACTGCAAATGACAGTAAAATCAGCACAGTAAATCCAGTACTGGCAGTTTGATATCGGAGCATAACCTCAACTTTGCCGTGTAAAACGGCTGTTACGGCAAAGTTTCTTTACGAAATTACTTACGAAATTGTTGCCGAAATATTTCATAAGTCAACTTTTCCTGTTTAAAGCCTAGTACTCATAACTGCGAAATTCGCATTTTTTTGACATTACTTCGACAATTTGACGTTTGATACACGCATAAAACGTCAAATTGTCAACGCAATGTCAAAAAAATGCGAATTTCGCAGTTATGAGTACTAGGCTTTACACGACAAGAAAAACTTACGAAATATTTCGCCAATAAACTTTTGAAAATGTTCTATAGTTTTTGTGGGCGCGGCAGGGATGTGCGTCTACACGTAGACTTTCTCTACTTTACGTGTAGACATTGTAGACAATGTGTCAACAATGTAAAATAATATAAATGACGTTTAATTCTAACCTCACACTTTCCTTTTTTTAAATTATTTTTATTTTATTATTGGTTTTCCTGATATTTTATAATCAGTGAATGCTGATATCGAAGTGATAGTGATAGTATAGCAACTCTTGATATTTTTTTCGAATTTTTTAAAATAAGTTATTGTTTAGGTACGCCGCATGTAGACAATGTGTAGACAAATGCTCACGTAAACAATTCGAATTGTCTACGCGTAGACAATCAATTGTTTACGTTGACATTGTCTACAGGCACATCACTGGGGCGCGGCCGAGAAAATGCGTGAGTTTCAACGCACACAATTACAAAATAAAAGGCGCATTTTTTTTCTTCGAGCCTTGAATCCGTCATTGGATTTCAATGTAATAGATAAAGATAGACTGCTTATCGGTGGATCAACCGGTGAAAAAAGTGTTGCGCCCAAAAAAATAAGGTAGGAGGGAGCAGACCAGCAGCTGTGCAAAGCCAAAAGTAAACAAAACTTTATTTATGGAAGGGAAACAGAAATTCAACTTTATGAAACTGCAGAAGAGTACAAAGATTCAACAAAAATTAGAAACCGCAAGTTTTATTTGTTTTGGTTTCCAACGTATGAGGTTATGATTTCATATTATTGATGGCAAAACGTTATTGCGCCGGCGTATGACTAATATTTTCACGAAACTTTTGCTAAATTTTATTTGTCGTAACAGGTAACAAGCGAAACAAGAATAGTAAACTTACGAAATATTTCGGCAATAATTTCGTGAATAATTTCGTAAAGAAACTTTGCCGTGTACAACGGCTCTAATAGAAAAACACGACGGTTTTCTACAGGGCCCCACGGACTACAATAAAACACGACGGTTTTCATCGCCACGATGAAACACTACGTCGTTCCAAAACCGAAGTGTGTGGTAGAAAACCGTCGTGTTTCATCGTCGGTTTATAAAATTCAGTCCGAGCTTGATTTTTGACACGACGGTTCAACATTTCGTACACACGAACGGTGTTCTACCACACACTTCGGTTTTGGAACGACGTGTATCATCGTGGCGACGAAAACCGTCGTGTTTCATCGTAGTCTGTGGGGCCCTGTAGAAAACCGTCGTGTTTTTCAATTTACACACTTCGGTTTTAGAAGGACGTGTTTCATCGTGGCGATGAAAACCGTCGTGTTTCATCGTAGTGTATGGGGCCCTTTACGAACAAAGCGATCCTAATTTATTAGCATAGCCGCCACGTGAAATAGAACATTTGGTGTATACTCGTTTAACTCCTTTCTTATTACCCGAACGCAAATAATTTCGATCGGTTTACTCCGAACCACTCAAGAGGAGAAAAAAAAGACTATGGACCCGAACCGAGCGGCCCGAACACACGTGCGTGACAACAACAAGTGACAATAATGAATAATGACAAGCCCATCCCAATCCCGAGAGGCATCACTTCTCAAGTTCTCATGTCTATCCTTGTCTATCATAGAATGTTACATTGTGTTAATAAAGAATGCAACTAGTTTTATTTAAACAAAAAAACAAGTATTGATAATTGTTGTTATTTTATTTATAAATTTATAATTTGAATTTAAATTGTATATTTGGCTTTGGGGTGTATGCCACGTATGTGCCTTATGTGTAGGCTTTACCGGTAAACCCTCCATCCTCCATCGATTACGATTTGTGCCTCCCTCCACTTTCCTTCATAATCATAGATAAGATAAAAGTTCTGTGTGGCATTCTTTGCACAGGGTACAGAATTCAATTGTTTCATCGGTCAAGTCGTTTTATTATAAAAGAAAAGACACACACATTATACTACATAATTCTTAGAACAGAAATAAAATGGAGAAAATCGCAATTTTTGGTGCAACCGGCATGACCGGTTTATGTGTAATAGAGGCAGCTCTAAATAAAGGTTAGTTATGCTCTCCTCTAAGCTAAAACAACTCTAATAATTGTAATTTTTTAGGCTTAAAACCGAAAATCCTTGTCAGAGACTCATCCAAAGTACCCGATGGCCCTAAAACCCAACTAGGAATCATTGAAGGCAACGTTTTAAACTATCCTGATGTTCTTAAGACTGTTCAGGACACTAATGGTGTGATAGTCACTCTGGGAACTAGAAATAGTCTTGAGCCGACTACTGACATGAGTGATGGCCTTAAAAATATCATTAGGGCAATGAAAGAGTGTAATATTGAGGTTATATCAGTCTGTTTATCAGCTTTTCTATTTCATGACCCTGGAAGTAGTAAAGTCCCAGCCATTTTCCATGATGTCACTGCTGATCATAAAAGAATGTTTGATTTGTTAATGGAGTCTGGTTTGAAGTATGTTGCAGCATTTCCTCCACATATTGCTGATGAACCAGCAAGAGGTTACCAAGTAGAACATGACAAATATATCAGTAGAGTTATAACAAAGTATGATCTTGGCCAGTTTCTGGTGGACTCTTTGACATTACCAGAGCATTTTGGACACATTATTGGACTGGCATCCAAATAAATATTGTTTATTTTTAATGCTATATAATTATATCATACATACCTACCTAATATTTATCCCAAGACCAAAATTATTGCCACTAGCAAGGCTATATTATAAGTAAGTGGCATTGTAATAAAGATGAGAATGTGTAACTTGTCAAGTTGCCAATACTAATGCTTCATAAAAATTGCACATAATGTGGTTTAAGTCATTGACAATAATTTTGTTCTTGGGGTACCTATACTTATTATAAATAGTATTATTTCATCAAATTCTCAACTGTTTATAAGTACCTATGTACCTTATTTATTATACTTGTGCATTTATTTACTGTTAGTTCGAACAAGCTCCTTTTTCATTATGTACCTATGTGCCAATCCAGAATAAACAGCAACTTTATGATTTTTTTTTATGTGTTTAATTGTGTAAATGGCTGGTTTATACAACATTTGCATAGTCGTAATCATAATCATAGTCTTAGTCTTAGTCTTAATCATAATCACAATTTTAGAAGGCGTTTATACAATGTCATAAGCATAAAATAAAATCAACTCTAACCCGACTTTTTGTAGAGAGAATTTGTTTACTTTTTGCGAATCGAACTCGTCTATTTACTTTTAATACTTTTTCAAAGTTTCAAAAAGTGTGGAAATTAAAATTCTGCGAAAGAAAACCATACAAGTGATAGGTCTGTCCTATTTATTTTTGAGTTTTGCTAATAAACAACTTCAACAAACGCAAACCATAAACAAAGAAGGTGGAAAGTGAGTCCCATCAATAAAAAAAGGCAGAAGGAAGGGCATTTTGCCACATTATTCAAAGACATGTAGAAGCTCGATGGAGACCCTTTTTTTTAAATACTCCAGAATGACTCAAGATCAATTTAAATACAAACAGAACTAAAATAGCAGATTTGAATTGTTTTTTTCTGTATCAGCTGATAATGGCGCTTGCGCAGTTTGGATCTCGTCTTAGTCATAATCATAAAAGTTAAAAGTTGCCAACTTTGAGTTATGCTTATGCTTATGCTTATGATTATGATTTGTGTATAAACGGTTCCATAAGAAAATATTATTTTAACTCTTATGACTAAGAGGCCTATTCTGTAACTTGTCGTTACATAACGATATCGTTGTTGTAACGACTGACTTGGTAACGACAATTTTAGAAAAGCTATTCAGTAACAAAGTCGTTAGCTTTCGTTGTTGTTATCGACCTAACGACTTCAACTTCGTTCCACACTACTTGAATATGGTGCATTTATGGCAAGGATCTTCAAATTTACCTCAAAAATTAGCTGACAATTGATGCTATAAAAAATTCTTTCTGTTCATGAAGAGGACCAGGGTGACCAAGTTGAAAATGCGTTGGTGAAAAAATTTTGATGTGACTACCGTCGACACAACCAGCTATTCCTGGAATGCAAAATTTTGTAGAAACCCCATCTGGTAAAAGGGTTTTTTCGTTCGCGAAAATGTAGATGCACTATGCACTTGTATCTACCACCTCATGAATATAGCAGCCAACATTGCTTTGTGATGATTCTGCAAATCGATCAAATGGTTTCTGTTAACTTCCTTGTGCCAAGAAAAGCAAACAGGTGAAGAACCTTAAAATTGGTAGTCGTTGAATCGTCTTCTTCGCCGACCGGTCCAAACATTTGACAAAAACCTTCCTCTGTATCTGGGACAAAAATAGTTCATATGAATCTCCTGGACTAACTCTACCATCAAACTCAAACTCAAAATGTGCTTTTTGTGTAAATATGAATATTTGTTCACAAAAGCTGATCCTATGTCTAAAAATTGAAGTATACAGTTGTAGTAGCGAAAAATACTAAATGTATACATACTTAAAATAGAAGACCTCACAAAACATTTAAGATATAAAAATCAGTATAAAAAAATAAAACTTAAAAGTAAGAGTCATACAAATAAAACTCTAAAAAAACTTTAAATAAAAAACAAAAACTGATTCTATTCAAGAACCAGAGAAACAATTAAAAATGTAAAATCTAAAAGAACAGTGATCATTTTTTACATTGAGGGCGATAAAACGTCTTGTACACAACTAATATTGAACACATATAGCAGGGCTAACAAAAACAGATAAAAAAAGAAAAAAGAAACTACATACAATACCATACAAAATCAAAAAGCATCAAAAAACTCTTCAATACTATAATAAGTTCCCGCAAGCAGCAGTCTCTTTACCTCCTTCCTAAATTTAACTGGAGTGAAAATCGATCTAATTGACTGTGGTAAGTTATTAAACATTTTCTTGCCATTATATATAATCGACTTTCTTACCAACTCGGAAGAGGGAATTGGGAGGGAAAGTTGATGTTGTTGTCTAAAATTATACGCGCGTTCAGACCCTAATTGATCTTTGAATTTCTTATGTATAAGACATACACTCTCCAAGATAAACAGCGATGGAAGAGTCAAAATTCTATTGTTTAAAAATAAAGGCCTACACGAGTCCCGCATTCTGGCCCTAAACAAATATCTGATAGCTCGCTTTTGCAAGACAAACACACTCTGAAACAATTGTCGGGAACAAGTACCCCAGAAACAAATACCGTATCGCAAATGAGATTCAATCAGGGCGAAGTAAGCATTTCTGACGATTCCCACATCCAATTCACCTGACAATACCCTTATTGCATAACAATTGGACGCCAATCTATTCTGCAGAGAAATTATGTGTGATTCAAACTTCAAGCAGTTGTCAATGAAAATTCCCAAATAGCTATTTATACAATAAGTTACGAAATGAGCGTCTTTTAGGCACGCGACGTGAAAATTGTCCAACGAGGCAAAGCCGAGTTGGACAACACGTCGAGTGACTAAAAGACATCGTTTCGTAACGTATTGTATACAAGATTTTTTCTACTGGCATTTTATAATAAAAAAAACACAATTTTATTTCATGTGAATAAGTCGATTACACCCAAAATCTTTGTCACCTGCTTTTACTTGACACCTGACACTTTTCATGCGATTTTCTTTTCAAAATTCGGCATCAATATTTAAAATCCTAGAAAGTAGGTAATAACACAAAGTTCTGTTTTGAGTAACCCAAACGTTCAATTCAGTAATTCCATTTTCAATATTCATAATAAATACAAAACAAAATTCAAATATGTGTTTAGTGTTGTTTTTTATTTCTGAATAATGATTGACACTTTTAGGCACTAGTGCTTAAAAATTACTTTTACGCACTCATAAGTCACTTTTACGCATTCAAAAGTCACTTTTACGCACTGAGTGCCTAAAAGTAACTTTCACGCACTCAGTGCCTAAAAAAATGTCGTTTCAAAACTGAAATGACAATCGAAAAGTTGCTATTATGAAACGTCAGTAGAAAAAATTTATTTTCAGTCAAGTTTTTTAGTAATGAACCATTCAAAAAAATATCTCCCAAATTGCAGCCAAATGACATTACATTAGTTTTGTTTATATTCAAAGTTAACCCGTTTGCATCACACCAGGATTTAATTATTTCTATGTCAGAAGCTACAACCTCGTCAAGTAAAGTTCCATCTGATTTTTGCCACAGTATAGTGGCGTCATCCGCAAACAAAGTGAATTTACCCGATATGTTAAGATTAGCCAAGTCGTTAACATACAGTAAAAATAGGATGGGCCCCAAAACGGAACCTTGTGGTACCCCATATCCTACTTCTTGCTGCTCCGATTGTGTACCGTTGAGTGAAACCCTCTGAACTCTGTGTGTAAGAAATGACTTGAACCATTTTAAAGCTCTACCCCTGAACCCATAAAGATCAAGCTTGTGCAACAGTATTTCGTGGTCAACACAGTCAAATGCTTTGCTTAAATCGCAAAACACTGCTGCTGCCACCTCCCCATCGTTCAGACCCAAATATAAATTTTCAAGAAAAGAAAATACAGCGTCATTAGTGCTTTTACCAGCTTGAAACCCAAATTGTCTAGTGTTTAATATGTTATGCGGGTCTGGTTGAGATAAGGTAAGTTCTCAAAAATGATTTTTTTTGAAAAATTTTGGTTTTATTCGATTCGTTTTTTCATTTTCTTCCCAAAAAAGTGAGGATTATTGGGATTTAACAAAATAATTTTATTATATTTATATCAAATGTGCCTAAATTCTATGCAATAATAATTATGTATTCCTAATAATGGAAATAAAGCCAACCGATGGCAAGGTTGCCGGATGATTTTCAGTGTGTAGTGGTGTGTACAACCCTTGTTGTTTTCGCAGTGCTGCCAGATTTCACATTTTTCATGAACTAGTAGTAAAAACTAATGATACAATCGAGGATACAATTTTATAATTACATATTAAAATTTATTGAATTCAAATAATTTAGTTGTCAACCAGTACACTCATAACCAGTAATAAACGAACTGTGTCAGAACTAACCAATAATATGCAAACTACGTTCTAGTCCTTGTACGTTAATATGTAACTGACCCATCCACCTAATGCGTGCTAGTCCTTGTATGGTAATACTGAATTAAAAAAACGAAACGCGCTAGCGCTCTTTATTAATAACCAGTACACTAGTAATAAACGAAACTAACCAGAAATAGGCAAACTAACCCAAACTAACGCGTCCACCTAATGCGTACTAGTCCTTGTATGTTTATACTGGATTCAAAAAACAAAGCGCGCAAGCGCACTTTATTAATAACCAGTGCACCTATAACCAGTAATAAACGAAACTAACCAGAAATAAGCAAACTAACCCAAACTAACCCGTCCACCTAATTCGTACTAGTCCTTGTATGTTAATACTGGATTCAAAAAACAAAGCGCGCAAGCGCGCTTTATTAATAACCAGTACACTTATAACCAGTAATAAACGAAACTAACCAGAAATAAGCAAACTAACCCAAACTAACCCGTCCACCTAATGCGTACTAGTCCTTGTATGTTAATACTGGATTCAAAAAACAAAGCGCACAAGCGCGCTTTATTAATAACCAGTACACTTATAACCAGTAATAAACGAAACTAACCAGAAATAAGCAAACTAACCCGTCCACCTAATTCGTACTAGTCCTTGTATGTTAATACTGGATTCAAAAAACAAAGCGCGCAAGCGCGCTTTATCAACAACCAGTACACTTATAACCAGTAATAAACGAAACTAACCAGAAATAAGCAAACTAACCCAAACTAACCCGTCCACCTAATGCGTACTAGTCCTTGTATGTTAATACTGGATTCGAAAAACAAAGCGCGCAAGCGCGCTTTATTAATAACCAGTGCACTTATAACCAGTAATAAACGAAACTAACCAGAAATAAGCAAACTAACCCAAACTAACCCGTCCACCTAATTCGTACTAGTCCTTGTATGTTAATACTGGATTCGAAAAACAAAGCGCGCAAGCGCGCTTTATTAATAACCAGTGCACCTATAACCAGTAATAAACGAAACTAACCAGAAATAAGCAAACTAACCCAAACTAACCCGACCACCTAATTCGTACTAGTCCTTGTATGTTAATACTGGATTCAAAAAACAAAGCGCGCAAGCGCGCTTTATTAATAACCAGTACACTTATAACCAGTAATAAACGAAACTAACCAGAAATAAGCAAACTAACCCAAACTAACCCGTCCACCTCATGCGTACTAGTCCTTGTATGTTAATACTGGATTCGAAAAACAAA
Source organism: Ceutorhynchus assimilis (assembly GCA_917834065.1). NCBI lineage: Eukaryota > Metazoa > Arthropoda > Insecta > Coleoptera > Curculionidae > Ceutorhynchus > Ceutorhynchus assimilis. The sequence continues at coordinate 15,178,973 of OU892277.1, forward strand.
GCGCGCAAGCGCGCTTTATCAATAACCAGAGCACTTATAACCAGTAATAAACGAAACTAACCACAAATAAGCAAACTAACCCAAACTAACCCGTCCACCTAATTCGTACTAGTCCTTGTATGTTAATACTGGATTCGAAAAACAAAGCGCGCAAGCGCGCTTTATTAATAACCAGTGCACTTATAACCAGTAATAAACGAAACTAACCAGAAATAAGCAAACTAACCCGTCCACCTAATTCGTACTAGTCCTTGTATGTTAATACTGGATTCGAAAAACAAAGCGCGCAAGCGCGCTTTATTAATAACCAGTGCACTTATAACCAGTAATAAACGAAACTAACCAGAAATAAGCAAACTACCCAAACTAACCCGTCCACCTAATGCGTACTAGTCCTTGTATGTTAATACTGGATTCGAAAAACAAAGCGCGCAAGCGCGCTTTATTAATAAATAATAACCAGTGCACTTATAACCAATAATAAACGAAACTAACCAGAAATAAGCAAACTAACCCAAACTAACCCGTCCACCTACTAACCAGTACACTTATCACTGGCGCCGACTACATGGGGGCATCGGGGCAAGTGCACCCATGAGTAACCTGTCATGGGTGCGGAGCACCCATGGGAGCTCTCGTGGGAAATACGGACACTTTGTGACAAACCTTTACCTACTAAACAATTAGGTAGGTACTATCCAGGATTTGTTTTCTTTTTAGTTTTTTTTTTTAACCAAATCCTGAATCCTGATTATCATTTTATTTGTCTGCTATTCAAGGTATCGACACAAGCTGATGTGGAGGATAGTAAATGGCTTAGATCCATACACCATTTATGTAGAGAGACTTTTTGGTTTTTTTAATATGGATTTCGTAAGATTTTTTCTCTTTTGCTACAATCCATGAAGCCCTCACAAAGTACAGACAAATCATTTTTCTCCGTTAAAAACCTGTCTTTTATCTCTGGAGGAATGGCATGAAAATAGACTTTCTCGCGATTAGAACGGCTCCCACAACTAACTACAATACATAACGTGTGCATTTTCCAAAAAATCAACACTTTACAGACTTTATAAAAATCAAAAATTGCAATAAAACGGAATTTTTTTAAATAAAAAGGCATTGACCTCCATTTTGAATTACTATTTGACAGGTCGTTGGATTGCCCTATTGTTCCGCCGCGACGGCATAATTTCTTTCAGTTTTAAAGTTTTAACCTCAATCAATCGAAAAAAAACAATAAAATTTCATTTTATATGAACAAATAATATTCATAAAACGTTGAAAATTTTAAAAGAGATAATAATTGGAAAGAAAATTACACCTATATTATAGAATTGGTTGTTCAAAATATCCCAAATGACAAAGAGTAATGAGATTGATGCGAAACTTTTTTTTTGAATGTAAGTAATATTTATTGAAATATTTAAATAATCCTCACTTTTTTGGAAAGATACTAAAAAAACAAATCGATTAATACCAAAATTTTTGAAAAAAATCATTTTTGAGGAATTACCTTATCTCAACCATCACCTGTTATGCTTTACGAGAAATGCATTCATGCGTTTTTTTACTAATCTTTCAATGATCTTAGAAAGCACCGGTAATAAGGCTATTGGCCTGTAGTTTTCAGGTAGGTCTTGATCTCCACCCTTAAACAAAGGCACTACCACTGCCCACTTCAAACATTCCGGAAAAATACCCTCACAAAACGACAAATCAATACACTCAGACAAAACAGTTATTGCCTCATCTGGGAGCGCCAGAAACAGTCGAATAGAGATTTCATCCCATCCAGCAGCCCCATTCTGTTTAATTTCAGACATAGTCTCCCTAATTTCAACTGTATCAGTTGGAGAAAGAAAAAATGAAGCTTCGATGCCATTGTCATTCAAAAACTGTCTAAAATCATCATTCATTTCAATGTATTTAATTCATAGTTTGACAAATATTTGACACAAAAATTCATATAATAGTACAAGAGCTAATATGATGCTGTCCCAGTTACTTTTGGTGACGATGGTACATGTCTATGGAGCAACCTCAGGTATTGCCTTAAAAACATTATCAGCCAGTTTCTATTTGATAGAAATAATCTCTTGCCGTTTGTAAACTTCATCAAAAAGAGCAGCTTCTACTTATTCATGACCCATTTTCAATCAAAATCGCCAGCAAAATATAGTACAAACACTACCAGAGTATGTAACTGTAACGATCATTATGCTTATAACGAGAGCCACTGGGCTGTCGTAATCTAACGACGCTTTTGCGTCAATTTTATCGTTACGATAACGACAACCGAAAGTTACTGAATCGAGAAAGTCGTTAGCTAACGACAATCGTTGAATAATGACGTTGTTACGAGTTACAGAATAAGCCTCTAAGACTATGATTATGATTACGACTATGCAAATGTTGTATAAACCAGCCTCCTTTATTCCAAAAAACTCTAGGTAACGCTACGTGTCCCTCAAGGATGCACTCACAGCAGGGCCGTAGCTAGGGGGGGGGGGGGGCAGAGTGGGCAATGCCCACTCTGAAAGAAAAAGTTGCCCACTCTAGACTAAAAAATCAATTTCCACAATTTTTAATATACCTGAATGGAAAAAATTAAATAAAATCACAAATCACGATACAAATTATGTAATTTAATTTTTTCAGTTTTTCAGGCCAATATTATCAATGTTTTTATAAACGCTAGTATACCTGCAAGCGGAAAGCTGTCGAGATCATGATTATGAACCAACCTGAAAACATAGGACTGCAGAATAGGCCCCTTGCATCAAATTTTTTTATTGCTGATTTCGATATTCCATGAAAAATAAGTCAACACGTGTTTTTTCTTTTTCTTGTTAGTCAAAAATTGACGGAGATACAACGCTTTGAAATGTCCTTCCGACGTCATAACTTAGGTATAATACGTTGTGAGTTGTGACGTCGCACATGCTCAGTATATCTATATATAAAAAACTTAATATTTGTATAACTTCCGGAATAATCATATTTGGGTGAAATTAAAAAAAAGTAACTATTTTTTTTCGATTTCCTACAGTTTGCAATAAACAATAATCAATTTAATTTTCCATGCAAGTACCCTATTGTAATAGCGAATTCCATTGGAAGGGTTAGTGCGCACTGAGTGTATTCGTGTCTTTTTCTAGCAGCTTGTATAAGAAAGAGATAAAAATATTCTACACTGGTTCTATCAATGGAATTCACTATTATATACCGTTGCGCTTGCGAAGTTTGCCGTGCCGCGCAGTACCGTGGCGCCGTAAGTTCACGCGCATTTTTACGATTACATGTTCACAAACTTGAATTTGGTGGTTGTGTGGTTGAAATCAAATGTAAATGTTGATGTTTTAAATTATTTTTAATGAGTGTAGTGCAATCATGGATATAAGAAAATTCTTTGGACCAAAAGTTGTTGAGCCGGAGGCAGGGCCCAGTAATATGAGTAATAGGTATCAATACCACTGAACTGTCGAATGTGACTTCACAAGCAAATAAAAATGTAATACATTCGACTTTGCCTTTGGATCTTCCAAATATAGGAGAATCAATAAATCAAGTTCGTCTTGGTCAGTATCCTAAAGAAAACCATCGTTCTTTTCGAGCAGAGTGGTATGATCGGTTCAAGTGGTTAATTTATTCTGTCGAACGTGATGCTGCGTATTGTTATCCCTGCATGCAGTTTGAACCTCATGGTTCTAAAGAAACCTCTTTTACTCTTAGTGGTTTTCGTTTTTGGAAAAGAGCTCTAGATGAAAGGGGATTTCCTAGGCATGAAAAAACTATAACTCATATTCGGGCAATGCAAAAGTGGAACGAAAAGAACAGTGGCGTATCCAGCCTGAGGTCCTGGGGGGGGCAGACCAGATGCCCGCCGGCGGAAATTTTTTTAAATTTCCACGCCCAAAAGTCGTTAAAATCACACATTGTCATCTTGATGGCATATTCGCGCGCTTCTAATACTTTTATAGGACAAAAAATATATTTTTACCGAAAAATAAGGTAGAGTCATGGTTCGGTATTATTGGCCGCCACTGATAAAATGTTTGGGCTGCTCATTGAAACGATAAGAGGTTTATAACTGAAATTATTTATTTTCCTAAGAAATCGACTTTCAAGATACAAGTAACACATAACACAAAACATAAAACCAAAGTAAAGATAAATTCAAAGGTGTGTACATACGTACATAAAAATAGTTATTTTCCTTTGAATATAAAACTACAGGAAGGAGCATAACTTCGAATCTGCGCGACCAAAATATGTGGAGGTTGCATATGGCCGACTAGTATTTCCGGTTTGGCAGTGGCGTATATTTATTTAAATATGATTTTCAATATTATGACTCACTCTTTTCTCACTTATTCCAGTACTTATCATCACTTAAAACCGCTAAAATCCATTAAACATCCACTTAAATGAGGGCACAGGGAACCACCAAAACAAATGATGAGTCCAAACTTGGAGGCTCAAAATGGCCGTTTCCGTCCCTTTGTTGTCTGTAGTGGCAGATAGAAAACGCTCCTTCCTGTAGTTTTATATTCAAAGTTATTTTCCAAACAATAAGTGCGCAGACTTTCCCGCACGAAAAAGCAGTTAGACGAACGACGCGAAGCGGAGTTCGGATAAGCTTTCAGTGCGGGAAAGACACTTTGCGCAAGTGTTAGGAATAATACTTTTTCTTCGAGTGTTTGAAGATCTGCATAGCATCCAGAAGAGCTGTACCTAATCTTCTTAAATGTTTCCAGATGCTCAAAACTATTAATTTTCCCCCTTAGTTTAATGTGCTGTGCTAGTTTCAACCATTAAATTCACTCTGACTGGTCTGTGATTTCTGCAGAAACAGACCTTCTGGAGGCGTTTCCGGATGGTAGAATTATAGCGTTTTCCATTTGTCGAACCAGTGCAAAAAAAAATGTATCATCCTCACATTTTACATGCTTTTAGAAAAAGATGCGGATACATTCAGTGCGCACTGATTGACAAATAGAAATCGCCATTAGTGTAAAGAAAATGTATTTCTATCAGTTTCTTGAACAAGCTAAAAGAAAGAGATGGAAATATACTCAGTGCGCGCTAAAAACGCCAAGTTGCTATAGAAGGCACGCCCAGTTAAAAACTGGCGTGGATAATACACACTACTACGACAGAGGTTTGTTTGTATGTGTTGTTCGGGGTAGCACTTCCTGCTTTGGGGCGTTCGATTATGAGCGTTTCACATGGTTTATCTGCCATAATCTGAAATATCACAGCTTAGTTCAAGTTAACGACACAAACAAACAAACCTCAGGATAGCCTATCCTCATAAGGCCTGTGTGGAACAAATCTGAAGCCCCCTACCTCGCCAAATCTCCAGTTGTGACGTAGGCAGCATGTCGTTTCTAGCCTTTACGTAGGCTGTTTGCACTAAAGTTATGATTCCGCGGGCTTTTGCTTATGCATACTGTTTTACTCATTAATTAATATTCTAAGTGCCGGTACTTTCGCTCTCATTTGACAGCTGTTGAACTTTGACCAGGGGTTTGAATGTGCTCTAACCACATGATACTCACCTGGCCCATGCAAAACTTTGACGACGTATCAAATTCGTTAATCGAGAGTAAAAGTATTGGCCTTAAAACAACTTTTTCAGATCTTGTTTTCTAAGCAACCCTTGTAGTGTGTATTATCCTTGATAAACCGGTTCAGGATTTAATAGGTCTGTGTCTGCAGAAATCACAAACCAGTCAGAGTGAATTTCATTGGTTGAAACTAGTTTTCTGACTGTTTCTGACTGTTTCCAACCAATGAAATTCGCTCTGACTGGTTTGTGATTTCTGCAGCAGGAAACAAGCCTAATATGTTCTGGACTGGTTCGGAATCGGTCCAGAATGTGATCCGCTAACAAAGCTCGGTAATAATAATGAAAAGAAGAGTTACTTTGGGTTGGTTTATCAGCGCTTCTCAGCGACATATTAACTTCGTTCCAACACAGCTGGAAACCCTATAATTTACTCTCGAATTTACCCAAGGATAATACACACTACACGAGGATTGCTTATCGGCCTATTTTTGGGATTCAAGATCATCTGGTGTAGCACCGTTGCTACGACATCAACTATGTCGGCAGCAATTTGCGCCAGCGGTCGCAGTTTAGAATATTCAAGTAGAAGCCATCGGAATTATAGCTTGTGGTGCAAACACCCTACGTTAAGGCGTGAAACAACATGCTGCTACGTCATCACCGGTACTTTGGCACTATTTCTTTTTCAACCCCCTGTAGATGCTTTAGGGTTGCGGTGCAAAATTTAATAATTATGGCGCAAAATGGTGCAAAACTCAAGGAACAGTTTGTTCTATTATAAATTGAAATTTGACGTGTCGGGGGACCAACTTGTTTTCTTGCAACCCCTTGTAGCGGCTTAAAGGTTGCGGTGCAAAATTAAATATTTATGGTGCAAAATGGTGCAAAATTCGGAAAACAATTTGTGCTATTATAAATTGAAATTTGGCGTGTGGCGTGGCCAGTGGCCAACTATGTCTCTTTCAACCCCCTGTATAGGCCTAACGGTAGCGGTGGAAAAATTTACTATTTATGGTGCAAAATGGTGCAAAAATCGGAGAACAATTTGTGCTATTTTAAATTGAAATTTGGCGTGTGGGGGGGGGGGGGCAACTATTTCCCTTTCAAGCCCCTGTAGAGGCCCAAGGGTTGCGATGCAAAATGGTGCAAAACTCGAAGAATAATTTGTGCTATCATAAATTGAAATTTGGTGTGTGGGGGGAGGGCAACTATTTCTTTTTCAACCCCCTGTAGAGGCTTAAGGGTTGTGGTGCAAAATTTAATATTTATGGTGCAAAACTCGGAGAACAATTTGTGCTCTTATAAATTGAAATTTGGCGTGTGGGGGGGGGGGCAAATATTTCTCTTTCAACCCCTTGTAGAGGCTTAAGGGTTGAGGTGCAAAATTTGATAATTATGGTGCAAAATGGTGCAAAACTCAAGGAATAATTTGTGCTATCATAAATTGAAATTTGGCGTGTGGGAGGGGCCAACTATTTCTCTTTTAACCCCCTATAGAGGCTTAAGGGTTGCGGTGCAAAATTTAATATTTATGGTGCAAAATGGTGCAAAACTCAAGAAATAATTTGTGCTATTGTAAATTGAAATTTGGCGTGACGGGGGGCCATGGTTAATTTGGCCTCCCCCAGTAATACTTCCATATAGTTTCTCTCCTGAGGGGGTGCAAAATTTTTTTCGGGTGGTGCAAAACGGTGCAAAATGGGTGCAAAAAAATGGTATAAGTTTTAATCGATTTGGAAATATGGGGAGGGCTAACTTAACTGACCCCAATATATGGAAACTATTGATCTGCTTCTTGCTGAATTTGAAAAAAGATTTGATGATAATGACGAGTTAATCAATGCGATTTCAAGTATCGACCAGTTTGATTTGGATAAACTTCAGTGCTTGTCAACTTTAGGTGAGTCACTGGCTCTGTTTTTTTTTTATAATAGGAAACAAAAAACAGACATTTTGTGTCTCAAAAACATTGGAAGTTAAGTCCAAAACTTTGTTTTTTTTTTTCTATTTTCCTTGATATCAATGTTCTTTTGGTTCACCATGCATGTTGGACAACTCTTTCGATTTTTTTTTTTTTTTATTGAATCGGCTTTTACTTGGTGGAAATCCATTATCTAATAAAATATTTTTTAAGTAAATTTCAATACTTAGATATATATTTCCACTATTCTTTCGATTTTGTTTCTTTTTCGGAGTTTCGGAGAAAATAAATTTAGGGGCAAAATTCATTGTACTTCTTTTTTTATGCTTACAAGATGTTCTCTAAATTAATCCTGTTTTTAGGTATTCAACTACCCTCCAATGAAGAGCTCACCGTTGTGAAGAAATATTTATCAAATAAGGAGGTAGACCGGGATCGGGATATACTTAAAGTTCTTTACGATCAACGTGAAGCCTTCAACGAAACTTACCAATTATATGCAACTATCGCTGTATTTGGTTGTAGTACAGCTGTTAATGAGTCTTCATTCTCCACATTAACTCGAGTAAACAGGCCACAAAGGTATTCAATGTCCCAACAGAGAATGGCAAATCTTGTATATTTAGCTTTTGAGAGTAAGTCAACAAATAAAATAGACTTTGAGTTGTTTTTGCATAAATTTAATAACAGAAAGAACAGAAAACTCCAATTATATTAAAATAGTTTACGCCTATTACCTGCCTCCGTTTTTTGTTCATAAAGCCACAGTTGAGTTTATGTTTTACCTTTAGTGCGCTCTTTTGTATATTTATCTTTATCATTTATTTGTGTTTTGTTAAGAATTTATCTTTTGTTATTATCAGTTTGGAAATAAAGTTTTTTTCACCTTGTCGTTATTTTAAAGGAATCTGTAAATGAAAATAAGTCTGCCCCCCCTAAATGTTTTTTTGCCCCCTCTAAAATCACAACCTGGCTACAGGCCTGACTCACAGGGATCTCAGTAACCATAAGAGATACAGGGTTGGTTAAATTTGGAAAAAGTTGCGCATTACTGAGCTCAGTGGCGTCATGTTTTGATACTTCGGAAGTTTCGAATGATTTTGAAGGTATCTATGAAAAATTTTGCTAAAATCGTTTTTATTTTTTTCTGACTATTTATTCTGACCCTAGTCTCGGGTACAAATAGTACTGGAAGTTATAGGCAGTACCAAGATACCTACACCGTTTAGGGTACCTTATAAGACTTGCAAATAACGTCGAGGGTGGTTTAAGGGGGTAAAGCTTATAATTGCGATTTATCGAAAAAAGGGTTTTTGTGAAAATATGGACATTATCACCCTAGTGTCGGGCACAAATGGTACAGGATGTTATAGGCAGTACCAATATACACCGTTTGGGATACTTAACCCTCGCCTTACCGACAGCGGGTCAGCGATGCCCAAAATCTGATTTTCTAGGAATATCTTGCGGCCCCGCGACTTTTTTTCAGAGATCTTCTGTGAATTCTCCTAATTTATGTCAAGAATACTGCCTTTGTATGTATTTTTTCGAAAAAATTATTTTTCCCCAGAAAACTTTCCATGGGTCACCCAATGACCCGGTTTTGGGATAAATCGGTAATGGTTAAACTACACTGGTCAGCAAAATTAACGCACCACTTACTTATTTCTATTTTAATGAGGTTGGAATTGGAACTATGGATTCGCTAGCAAACAGTTCTGATTTTTACCCAATTGAGGATGGCTGGGACATGATTTGTCGCCATTTTCAAGAGCTTCCTAACCCTCCTAACACTTTGAATGGGCTTACTGGAGATATTGTCAAAATATTGAATAATTTGGATTAAAGCAAGATAAGGCCCGTAATTTTAACATGAAAAATTGCTGCCGTGCTATTATTTAAAATAGAGGAGGAAATACCGGTTATTAATTATTTTTAACTAAAGTTAAAAAAAAATAATTTTTTTTTGACTTTTCTTGTTTTTTTTTTTCTTACCTTCTTTTGGAATTTTATCTTTTGTTAATGCCCTTATTAGGTCAGAATAAGAACATATTTAATCAAGACATAAAAATATTTGATCAAAATTATGAAATAAAAAATATTTTTCAAAAATAGTAGTGGTGCGTTAATTTTGTTGGCCAGTGTATATACCCTGAAACCCTCCAACTCGACAAGTCGTAGCAAGCTTTTTTTACGTGTTTTCGGAATTTCCAGCTTTTGTCCTTCCGTTTACTATCTACTTATCTTATGAATAGAAAGTTTATTTTGTTGTTTTTTTTTGCATAATGAAATTAAAGCATAATACAATAACATGTTTTATTAGGATTTCCAAAATTTTATATTATATATTTAGTGAAAATATGGACATTCCACCCTAGTCTCGGGCACAACTAGTGCTGGAAGTTATAGGCAGTACCAAGATACCCGTTTAGGGAACCTCACTTGACTTGCAAATTACTTTGAGGGTGGTTTGAGAGGTTAAAACTAATAATTGCGATTTATCGAAAAAAGGGATTTTGTGAAAATATGGATATTCCCACCCTAGTCTTGGGTACAACTGGTGCTGGAAGCTATAGGCAGTACCAAGATACACCGTTTAAGAAACCTCACTTGACTTGCAAATTACTTTGAAGGTGGTTTAAGGGGTCAAAACCTTAAAACTAATAGTTGCGATTCATCGAAAAAAGGGTTTTTCTGAAAATATGGACATTTTCACCCTAGTCTTGGGCTCAAATGGTACTGGAAGTTATAGGCAGTACCAAGGTACACCGTATAAGAAACCTCACTTGACTCGCAAAAGACTTTGAGGGTGGTTTAAGGGGTTGAAACTAATAGTTGCGATTCATGGAAAAAAAGGTTGCTGTAAAATATGGATATTTCCACCCTAGTCTCGGGCACAAATGGTACTGGAAGTTATAGGCAGTACCAAGGTACACCGTTTAAGAAACCTCACTTAACTCGCAAATTACTAAAAAGTTAAAAAATAACAACTTAGAATTGATGAAAGACTTGATCGACAAGGTAGAAATGAAACAGGTCTCGGTAGCTCAGTTGGTAAAGCGTTGCACTGGATATGCGAGGGTCCTGGGGTCAAATCCTATTCGGGACAAGAAAATTTTTCATCAATTTTAATCGAAACGTCTGAATGCCATTAAAATTGGACTCACACACAAAAAAATTTTGAATAAAATGCGATACGTTATAGGTTTTGGGACATCAGAAGCGTTTAAAATCTGGAATAGAAAATCGAGGGCCGTATTTAAAAAAATGTAGTTGATGATGGTGGCCCAATGATTTAAAATTGGATGGTGGCATCTTGTAGGGAGAAAAAATGGCAATGATAAAGTGCTATTTATTTTGCGATATCATTTCAAATAGAGTCAGAAAAAAATAGAAACGATTTCGGCAAAATTCGGTTTTTTATAGATATCTTCGGAATCATTCGGAATTTCCGAAATATCAAAACATGACGCCACTGAGCTAAAAATAAGGTTTATTGAAAAATAATACATCGTAACGAGGGCGGTAATACAACTTTTCTTCATTATTTTGTGTTTTTTCAACATATCTTGCAAATTGTTAGAAAGATTTTTACAGGTAATGACCAACGTGAATACAGGGACACTTCGGTCCCTGTTTGGGAATCGGCCCACTGAGCAGTGGACTCAGGCTTCCCGTGCCAATCCTTGACGCGTTTCGTCCTTGTTAGGACTCATCAGAAGGACATAGGCTGAAGCTCCCTGTCCAAGCAAAATTGAACTTCGTTGACCAGTCAGAAACGAAACGCTCAGACCAATCAGTGTAGTTCAACGCCGGTAGGGGTATTTGCCCTCGGAGTAGTTGTTTCTGACTGGTCAACGAAGTTCTATCTTGCAAATGTTTGATGTTTCACGTTGCTTTTCTCTGCTGCATTCCTTAGAAGCTTAATTTATGTTTAATCACATCTTCGACAGCCCTTTTTATTGATTCGGCAATAAACAGGCCTTTTTGAGATTTGCTTTTGCGTCCCTGTGACATGTTTTGAACAAAATATTTTTTCTCAACATTTGAGACACGTCTCAAGGTGGCCCAAACTTCGTGTCTCATTGTAGCCCATGGTAGGTTTGAGTTACAAACTGCAATATGTTGATAAAACGTGGAAAAATCGACTCGTAATATACATATAAACAATGAAATTAATAACCACCTGTTGTGTTGGAAACCTCAGAACAAAATGAAAATATATTGGGAACGACTGATGAAGTACTGAACTTACAGCAAAAGAAATTTCACTATGGCGAAAACAAATCGAAACCGGCAAAAAATACGGGGGCGCACGTGCAGCTTCTCTGGCAACAAAAATAAGACTAACATGTTTAATACTTGATGTACTGTGAAATGGAGACAAATAGCCCACGTTATTAAAAAATAATGGCGTCTGTCTCATGGTAAACGCGTCTCATGGTGGCCCACCCTCCCCTACATCTATGCAAGGGACTGGTTAATTGTGTTATTTTATTAGTTATATATGGTCGACGGTCGGCATCAAAACATTCTGCCACCCAATCAAGCCATAACCCGGAAACCTGTCCAATCAAATTCGATGTGACTATTTTGGGTGGCATAATGTTACTACATGCGCTGAATCAGGGGTCAGAATGTCGGGACGATGGAGCTATTTGAAGGGTCAGAATGTTATTGCATGGGCTAGATTCAGGGTTAGAATGTAACAGGCGATAGAGCATTAGTATTAAATTTAACAAACAATCTTTGATGTTAAAAAATCTATTCTAAAATAAATCTGTCTTTTGTACACTTGACCAAACATAAAACTGGTACGCATTTTCGTATTGCGTTGTATTGTGTAAATCGACCTTTTTTATCACCTCAACAATGACAAAAAGAGTCAAGTCAGTGTCATATTCAAACCAATCATAGCATAAAAACATGTTGCATTTACTTTTGTTCAGCTTTGATATTGACAAAAACTGTCTAGCCTATGTTTTTCAGCAGAAGAGACTTTCTGTTGTTAAGCCTGATTCACACTAGGCAAATTTGAAGTATATATTTTGCCTGTACCAGTTTTATGTTTGACTAATGGCCGTTTGCACCGACGATTTTGAGGAAGGCTTAACGATAAGTATTCCTTAAAGTGACATTTTTACATGTAAAACTGTCATTTTAAGGTATACTTATTACATGTAAAACTGTCATTTTAAGGTATACTTATCGTTAAGCCTCCCTTAAAACGGTCGGTGCAAACGGCCATAAGTGTACGTGTTATGCAATTCAGAAATTTAGATTTTATTTGTTTTCCCTATGGATTTTTTTCATGAATATATTGATTAAATTGTTAGTTTTTTGATTGAAACGGAGGAATTGAGAAATATTTCCATTTTGGATATAAGGGGGACACCCGTTTTTTCCTATTGTGAAACGGGCTTACCAGCTATACCTACGGCAATGACAGAAATTGTCATATTTGACAAAAAATCCATTGTAGAGGGAAAACTGATTTACCCAAAATAGCGAAAAATGGCAATACATGTCAGTCGGGTGTCCCACTTTTTGTGCTCACGACTGTACCTGAAATCAAAAAAGGAAAAATAGTACCTACATTAATGGCCGTTTGCACCGACTGTTTTAAGGAAGCCTTAACGATAAGTCTACGTTAAAATGACATATTTGCATGGGAAAATGTCACTTTAAGGAATACCTTCTTATCGTTAATCCTTCCATAAATTGGTCGGTGCAAACAGCCATTTATGTAGGTACTATTTTTCCTTTTGCACGATAAGTGTTTTCACTCACATTCGAATAAACAAACGTTGTGGATAGTTTTATCGCATCCATCTCCATGATGAATAAATATTAAAATGTCTTCGCATAAATTTCAATAGAGCAATGAGCGACAAATAAAAAAAACATGCGGCACTTCTAACGGACAAGTCCAACAGGCCGTCCCGACATTCTGACCCCTGATCTAGCCCATGTAGTAGGTAACATTATGCCGCTCAAAATAGCCACATCGAATTTGATTGGTCAGATTTCCGGGATATGTCTAGATTGGGCGGCAGAATGTTTTGATGCCGACGGTCGACATGGGTATTTCAAGCTAAAATCTCACCCTGGTTCTCATAATTCCAGACGAGTTGTCTATATTCACTTTTTGAGAAACCAGATAAACTCTCCTCTTTCTTATTCTATGTGAGATAATTTGACAAGATTTTCACTATTATAATAATTATTATAAATTCAAAATTTTATTCAGGCCTTTGGTTTAGTTTGGGTTAACTCGATCGATGTTGTATCGATTCCGAACAGCTTTGCAGTTTTCGAAAGCTTATTTTTTTTGGAGGCTCCACGACGCGCTTGCTTTTTCTGCAGATGGCCCTGTTCCTATTATACAGGGGTCGAGAAAATCATAAACCTCAAATTAGGCAAATTGTGATAATTATTGTTCTTCTTAAACCTATTTAAATTGGTCTGTATGCCTTTTGTTTTCTTTGAAAATTGATTAGGTGATACTTTGGGTTTATATCTCAGTACGATTTTTTCGTTTTTGCAATTTGCAATAGATCTTCCTGAAGATCCATTTTATCATATATTGTGGAACGTTTTCCACCACTGTAAAAGTGTCGTGGAACTTCCATAAAAAAGCTTTCGAATCCTGCAATACTGTTCGAAACCGATAGAACCGTTTTCAAGCTACAGCCTTTAAACATTGTGCATGCCTACAAATTTTACTAACTTTGTTGTTTAGGTTTAATATTGAATCTGCTGCCAAAGGGCACATCAAAAAACTGGCTAATACGTCTGGAGATATTAGCTTTGTTCCAACACAGCAGGAAACCGTACAATGTACCGTCACGATTCTGCGCAAAGCCTAAAATTTGAAGGTAGAATCCGAAATTCGTATACAGAGTGGTTTCCCAACCATGGGACGGTTTTTGACGTGTTGGAACAGACCTATAACTTACTAATCGCCTATAGGGAAATCCGAAAAAAGAAACATTGCCAATATGGCAGACATCCAACTTTGAACTTTTGCATCAGTCAGTATATTATTCCCCCTGTATATTACTGGAGAAATTCATCCCGTAGGAAAAATATTTTTTCCCACGAGCTATCAGCATGGGCTTTCGAATACCAAAAACCACATTCAAAAAAAAAAAGATAATTAAAAAAAATGGTGCTAAAAATTGCTTGTCCCGTTTTTTTTTGGCGAGCAGTTTATATACATCTCATCTATCTCCAAAAAGTTTTGTAGATCGAGTGTTTCTGGCTGCATTTTTGACAATTTTCGTGTCACCAACTTAAAAAAAATATATTATGGTGACTCGTAATTTTTTTTTTTTTTTTTTCTCGCATTTCTGTTATGTCAGTCATGATAAATAACAAAGGTGTTAATTTGCTCTCCCAAAAATTTCAATTTAGTCGGACTGAAACTAAGGGAGATAGGGTGTTAAGTGAAAATTTAAAAAAATCCATAAAATTTAGGATTTTTTGGAAACTGCGGGTTTTGACCCAGTTTCGCAATTCCAGATTGACTGGCAAACTCTAGAATCGGATCCTCCAGGCCAATGTACATGTAAATCCAATTGTTTTTAGGTGGTGGTTCGCGAGTGTTATAGGGTTCTAAAAGCGCATCGTACAAGATCCCTCGTTCTCCCGCTATAAAGAACTCCCTCCAACGGAAGATTCTTTTAAATTGTATTCACAAAGGTACGCACTAATACCAAAATACAATTATTTATACTCATAAACTCTCCCCCCATTTCGGAAGAAATCAGTAAATTGATTGATCAGTTTGTTTTACACTGAAAAAAACACTCCCAAATGAGTGTGTAAAACTGAGGGTATGTTTTGTAACAAGAGCTTGGTGGGAGCCCCAAAACAATTCTAAGGGCGGGTATTATAAAACTGCTTTGACAGTTAACTTGAAGTTAACTTTTTGAATTACATGTAATTCCAGAAGTTAACTTTAAGTTAACTCTCAAAGTAGTTTTATAATACCCGCCCTAAAAGGTTAAGGGCGGGTATTATAAAACTGCTTTGACAGTTAACTTGAAGTTAACTTTTTGAATTACATGTAATTCCAGAAGTTAACTTTAAGTTAACTCTCAAAGTAGTTTTATAATACCCGCCCTAAGGGCGAATTCTCATGAGCGTAAGTTGACATTTCTGGCGTAATCACGTGATAAAATGATTGGGTTTTATTGGAAAAATATTTGACATGTTGGAGATTTTACCAATCAAATTACACCATATCGTCACGTGATTACGCCAGAAATGTCAACTTACGCTCATGAGAATTCGCCCTAAGGCAAGAAGTGCTGCGTTACCAAATTGACGTCAAAGTATTTTATATTGTTTGGGTTAAATTTTCTTAACAGGTGCGGTCGGTGCGGACAATGTTTATTGTTTAACGAGTGACGAAAACAGCAGTTTTTAAAATATGTAGGTAATGTTTTCAAGTTGCAGAAAATGATTTTTGACGAAAGTTGTTTATTTTTCAATGGTCAGAAAAAAAGTTTTTTGCAGATGCTAGTTTGTTTGTGCAATGAAAGATTTGGATTTTGTTGGAATTTTCGACATTTTTATACGACAATTATTATCAAAACCCAAGAATCGTGAATTGCTCATCCTAATAAGGCGTACGTTCACGAATTCTTGAGTAGACAAGGTCTGCGAGTGACGTCACCACAACAGCTAATAGTGATGACGTCACCCGCAGACCTCGATGGAAGGCTTGCGACTAAGGTTGTGCTCGTTATTTGAATTTTTCGTCGATTTACTCCAAGAGTTGAGGTCTGCGGCTGACATGGCAGTTGGCAGACACTTTCAGCTTTCAGCTCAATAAGCAGTCCTACTAGGGATTAAAAACAGGATAATCTCTGCCATTTTCTAGACACCTGAAGCAGAGATGATCCGTTTTTTTCCTACGAATGTGCTGAAAAAAAAAGTTTTGGCATGCACAAAGACTAAAGAGTAATCTTTCCGCAGGCCCTTGGGAAAAATTGTGTTCCTAACACTTGCGAGAAATGGTATTTCCCGCACTTGTAGAAAAATATGTGTTGGAGAACAAACGACTTTCCAGTTCGACTCCAACCGCAAACGGCAGTGCTTGCTCGTAGAAAAAAATTATTTATATATTTATTTATATACTCCTTCAAAACACAAAATTTGTAGTTTCAATTTTATTCAATTTACAATTTATTCAATTATATGCAGTACAATCAAATTATAAAAGGTTATTATATTCCCTGTCAACTCAAAAGGCAGGGATAATAATAATAAAAAACTGTGGTGGCGTGCCGTGGCGCTGATTCCAGTCCCAACATGAAAATGCCAAAAATTGCAACGTCGCATATAAATTGTTTCGAGGCTACCACCAAGCTCTTGTTGTTTTGTACACTTGGCCAATCATAAAACTGGTACAGGCGATAACTTTGCCTAATGTGAGTCTGGCTCAACAACAAAAACTTTCTTCCGAAAAACGTAGGTCAGACAGTTTCTGTCAATGTCGAATTTCAAATGTATTTGCGGCGGCATTTTGTTTGATTTAGGGCGGGTATTATAAAACTTTGAGAGTTAACTTAAAGTTAACTTCTGGAATTACATGTAATTCAAAAAGTTAAGTTTAAGTTAACTGTCAAAGCAGTTTTATAATACCCGCCCTTAAAGATGACACTGACTTGACTCTTTTTGTCATTTTTGAGGTGATAAAAAAAGGTCGATTTACACAACCAACACAACAGTAAAACGCATGTATCAGTTTTATAATTGGCCAAGTGTACACTTGAGAGCAATAAAGTGTTCAATGAGATTGTACCAATAGTCTAAATTTGGAAGAGGAGGAGGAGGAAGAAGATATTTTAATTCCATCAGAGAAGCATATATTGATCTAAAATACATTAGTACATTTTCTATTACAACATAGGTAAACTAGATGTTTGTTTTTATTATTTAAATCTGAAACATTTTTACCAAATATCTCATAATAATACCTACATTACAAGTCATAGCTGCTGCAAATATTAATACCTACCTACCTATTATACAAATGCTCATACACACTGAGTTTATTTATAAAATATTTAAACTAAACAAGCTTGCAAAAAAAGCGGATATGGTGAATTTGATATTTTTGATAAGATTGTTTTAATAAATACCTAATACCCACTTTATCTTTGTTGTTTGTTGTGTCTTAAAATTAAAAGACAGATATTTCTTGTTCCCAAAACTGTTTTGATGAGTGCGTGTAAAAATTTCCGAAGTGTTTCCGAGAAATGAAATTCAGCAGTTTTTTATTCAAAAATAATTTCGAATTCGAAAAGGTTTTACCATAATGCGAGATAGTGCGATAGGTAGGTCGAGAAGAATCAAACAGAAAAAAGAAAATGTCTTTATTTTTTTCACAAAACTATGTGTTTCTTAAATATTTTATTGATAATAATTATAACTTTAGGTAGGTACCATATGAAAGAGTTTATTTTTGGCTATAATTGAGTAAAAAAAAGTTCAATAGCTAGGTATTTTATTTCCCGAGATATGGGAGACTCAAAGTTGAAATTAGTTTTTCTAATTTTTTTATTGTTTTCTACATATAATTTTGGTTTCGACCAGAAGGAGAAGTCGTCATATTTACTTTTGTATGTAGAAACAAATGTTCATATAGTGGTATTATTCTCGTTTGGTTATACCAAAATATTGGCTTAGTGAACAAAAATGAGGTCCGACAGGGTCCGACCGCCGCATTAGTTTCGGGCGTTCCCCTTTCAAAAATCCAGACAACAGACCCATAAATTAAATAATTTTTCTTGTGAAGCGTGAAGCATAAACTTAAAAAAAAGACCCTTCCCAGGTTCTCAGAGCTCCAGAGTGTCGTATTTCTCGCAGGTTAAATATGGCATTCGGTCGGTTTTAATTTTAATGTTTATTCCTTGAAACTGTTTTATTTTTGCTTCGGTTTATCAATATTGGCGACTGGGATACTGGATATAGAATTTCACGACATATTTTAATGGGTTTTACGCGCCAAAAGCATAATTGAATATTATTCAATTATGTTTCTGTGAACTGTGAACTGAAAAGAAGTAATTATTTTTTTTATTATACCGCTTCAGTTTATATTCGTGGGACCCTATTTTATGGGTTTTAGTTAATTAGTTTTTCTTGTATTTAGATTTAGATCATGTTTCTTTTAGAGGCGTGTAAAAAAATTCACTTTACCGCACTCATTACTTCATGACAGTCTCAGTATTTGAACATTTTAAACATTTTATTCGACTTTGACTACTTTGAACTTTATACCTGAATATACTTCCAGTTGTCAGCTGTTTGCTCCAGCGGTCGTAGTTTAGAACACAAGTTCATGATGAAAAGTATTATTTAATTTTGATTAACATAATAACAACATAAGGCAAAGAGGGAGATGCAAACGAGATCTAAAAAAAGGTTTGTTTTAAAATCCTAATTAATGTACTAAAACCAAGTATGCATGCATAAAGCAAAAGCCAGCGGGATCATAGCCTGTGGTGCAAACACTCTACGGTCTCTACGTCAAGGCGAAAAGTGACACGCTGATAATACGTCATTCCTGGTACTTTGGCATCATTGGGGGCTTGAAACTTGAACTTTGAACTACACAGGCCTTATCATGAGGAAAGGCTCCCATTGGCAATCCTGTGTAGTGTGTAATATCCTTGAACTGGAGGCCCATAATGAGGAAGTTCAGAAGTTGCATAAAATTTTATTTTGATGCATGTATTTAAAGTGAAGCAAAATACTCTAGAAGTATATTTCCATATTCAAATCCTCTTTATACTGAACCACTAATAAATAATTAATTATTCAAATATTGAATATAACAAAGGGCGCGAAAACGCTCTCAAATTGGTTATGACGTCATGGAACGGTAAACAAACAAAAGTATGGTTATGATAACGTGATACTTGAGCCGTCAGACGTTTGTGCTTACATCGAATTCCACCGATGGATTCAGCATTCTATGTCGGTCATTGTCATTTTCCATTAAATAAACAAAAATACCCCTCGTTTTTATTCTAATCGGCGACTTCACCGATGAGTTAGCTATTGTTATAATTATTATTTAGTCATAGGTATATATTTGTTACTATCATTACTACACTATATCTTTCTCTCTCTTATAAATGTATAGGGTGTGAGTTCACTGGAAGAGAATTGATTTCCAAAGTCAACGTAACACTATCTTTGTTTAGTGAATGGAAAATGACAATGATCGACAGAGTCGCATAAACCAATGACAAAACACAATGGGTAAAAGAGAGAGGGACTACAGAGACTCGTTTTGACAGGCACTGTATCTTTGACGGATACCGTCTTGTGACGTCATTCATTTATGAGTGCGTTTTGGCGCGAAGAGTTATTTTGAATTTCTATATTTTTTTACAGAAAAACTATTAGTTGAAAATTTAAAATTTATGTGGCAAGTGACTTTTTACAATGTGAAAAGTCGATTAAGAGAATAAAAAAAAAATCAGCAAATTCCTCATTGGTCTGTTTCCACAGAAATCACAAACCAGTCAGAGCGTTTTTGATTGGTCCAAATTTGCCAAAAACCAGTTTCCTGACTATTTTCAACCAATGAAATTCGCTCTGACTGGTTTGTGATTTCTGTGGAAACAGACCTAATATGCTCAGCTTACTCAGTGAATAAGGTGTGGGTCAAAAGTGTACAGAATAGACCACTAGCGCCACCGATTTTTTTGAAAAAATAAATTAAGTAAAGCCTTCGAGTCTTAAAATTCAGAAAAACACTTTAAAAAAAAAAATTGAAAAAGGAAGATAATCCTGGTAAAAGAAAATATTTTATGAAACTCGACTAAATCTTGACATAGGCAGGTGAACCATTAAAAAAATCAAACAATTCCAAATGAAATAGTGTATGTTTCTAAGTTGATGAAAGTTTCAAATCTGAGGATAAGGAATGTGTTCAATCAACATTTTATTCTACTAATACCAATACCTTGCAAAGTTACTTTAACATTTGTTTCTCTTTAGTAATAAATATAGTTTAAAAAAACTAAAAAACACGCTTTTATAGTAAATTGAACTAAAAAGTGAAAAATAATTTTTAATATAAACAGAAAATATTAATGAACAAAAAATATTAGAATTATTGTGAAAAAAGCGTGGGGTGCTTTTTTCCACATTTCTCGTACATTGAGCACCCCACGCTTTTTTCACAATAATTCTAATATTTTTTGTTCATTAATATTTTCTGTTTATATTAAAAATTATTTTTCACTTTTTAGTTCAATTTACTATAAAAGCGTGTTTTTTAGTTTTTTTAAACTATATTTATTTTTCACTTTTTAGTTCGATGTGTTATTTTGTTGTTCATTTTTTTATTTTGAAGAAAAAACTTTAATTCTTATTTGTGTTTTGTTTATATTTTGTGGGATTATCGAGATTATGGGAGGAATGGTTAACATTGTTGACATAAAGACACAATCAAAAAATTATGGTGTGACCGGTGCGCCACCTGGAGTGTGCCCGAAGTATTTTCTGAACGGCACAGAGTGCGCGCACCATTAATCATTTATGAACGGCTAGTGCGTCGAACCGCACCGGTATCACACTCACACTGAGTGTGAGTGTGATACCGGTGAATTCGTTCCAGAGATCTCCAGACTTTTGCAGACATTATCCAGACTTATTCAAAGCTTTCCAGAGTTTTCCAGATTTTATCCAGATTTATCCAGACTTGTACAGACTGATCCAGATTCTGGAAAATGATCCCCAGGTCTTTTGGGACCTTTTCCAGAATGTTTCCGACCCTTTCAAGAAGTTTCCAGGCCTTTTCCAGACGTTTCAAGAGATTTCCCGACAATATCCAGACTTATCCAGAGTTTTACAGACTTCATCCAGATTTATCCAGCCCTTATCCAGACTGCTCCGAATTCTAGAAAATGATCCCCAGGTCTTTTGGGACCTTTTCCAGAATGTTTCCGACCCTTTCAAGAAGTTTCCAGGCCTTTTCCAGACGTTTCCAGACTTTTCCAGACATTATCCAGACTTATCCAGAGCTTTCCAGAGTTTTCCAGACGTTATCCAGACTTTTTCAGACCGATCCTGATTCTAGAAAATGATCCCCAGGTCTATTGGGACCTTTTCCAGAATTTTTCCGACCCTTTCCAGAAATTTCCAAGTCTTTTCCAGACGTTTCCAGAGATTTCCAGACAATATCCAGACTTATCCAGAGTTTTACAGACTCTATCCAGATTTATCCAGACCTTATCCAGACTTGTACAGACTGATCCGGATTCTGGAAAATGATCCCCAGGTCTTTTGGGACCTTTGGCAGAATTTTTCCGACCCTTTCCAGAAATTTCCAGGCTCTTTCCAGACGTTTCCAGACATACATACAAACATACATACATACATACATACATACAAACAAACATACATACATACAAGTGAAGCTAATATAAGCGTGTTAAAAATGAAAGTAACAAACCATAACACCAATAAACAATGGTTCTCTTTAGGTTGGCTCTGATTATTTTTTACTAGTCTCGATACGAACGAAGGCATATTTGTGTTCTAAGTTATAATTGCTTTTGTTTCGACTAAATAACCACCTATCAATTGTGTGAATAATACAAGTTCTGGAATCGTAATTTTGATAAGACAGGTACCGTATACCTGAATACTTGAGATAAAAGTAGGAAGTATATTTTTAACTTTTTTGCTCGAAAAATTTCACTGAAGATTTCTATGTTTTTCAATACAAAGTATTTGCTTCTTCTGAAACCCGTCATACCACCTCACCCTGGTTTGAAGTCGCTACTCTTGATGTGATTAATGAGTTAAAATCAAACACTAGCTTCAAGTCTGTCATTTCAACGGAACCGGGGAAAAATAGCAGGGACTTCTCGCCAATTTTACCTCGAAAAATTAAATTTATTTGGGTGAAAAAATGTGGTCCAATTTGGTCTTGATGGTAGGTACTTGAATATTTGAGAAATCAGTTATTAATTAAATTAGACACTGCGCATCTCCCGCTTCCTAACAAAATCTCATAGGACTGCTTGATAAAGCCTTGATATCTTAAAATTATCCCAGGAATACACTCTCAAGTTTAATGGGGACGGTCTATACAGGGTGTTCATTTTAAAACTAAAAACGAAAAAAAAACCACCCCACCCCTATTATTATCTCGGAGTAAAAAAAAAATCGGAAAAATCGTCAACTATAATTTGAAGGGGGATGAGTTTTTATGCAAAATTCACCTCCCCCCTTTCATCCCCCAGCCCCCAGAGCCATCCCCTAGAATATCTTAAATGGGAAACTAAATTTTATTACCTAAGCTCAACTGTTTTCGAAATATTGACAAGTGAAAATTGACTTTTTTGCAACTTCGACAGGCTGTAAAACCTAAACGGTTAATTTTAGAGGAAAACCGATCTGACATTCTCATCTTAGATTTTCATAAACTTGACACCAGCTTTGAATTTAACCGGAGATTAAATTTTACTGGAATTTTCAATCATGGATTAAATTCAAAGTTGGTGTCAAATGATAGTTTATGGAAATATTTTTCATAGGTAGAAAAACTTTTATCAGTGAAAATTCAAGAAAGAAGAAGGTGTTTTCGAACACGAAATCGACAGGCCAGATTTTTGTTTTTTTTTTTTTCATTATTTTTTTGTTTGTTTTGGAAACTTTATTACTAATAATATGTAAACTAATACTACCAACAATAGTACAATATCATCAATGGGTACATTCAGGCGGTCCCAGCGGCTAAGCTCAGCTACTCAGCAGGGACTTTATTCTCAAAACCAAGGAACAGCGTTCTCATACGAACGATTGCTCTGTCATTGTCAGTGTTATGCCGGACGACAAAGACAGAACCTTCGTTCCAATGAGAACGCTGCTCCCCTGTTTCGAGAATATAGTTCCTGCTGAGTGGCTGAATTAAGCCGCTGGGACCGCCTGAATGTACCCAATGTTACAGCGTCTTTTCTTAGATCAGTTTTAGAAACACAATAAAAAACAATACATAACAATGATCAAGTAGGCCTTAATTACCAATCACTAATATGCTAAATCGCTGACAAGTACGTCGAGATACCAGTGGCGGCACTGGGCCCCTAAGCAAATATCACAACGGGCCACTTTCACATTTTTCAAAAACATTTTTAAATTATTTGTTTGGGACTTACGTTTTATCGTATTGTAATTTGGGTAATTTAAACGCAACTTGTATATATGTCTTAAATTTGAAGTGTAAATTTCAATTATTAATTGCGCGTGAGAATGGCATTTCCATGGACTTTTCGCGCGGTACCGTAAAAGAGAGCAAGAGTGCGCTCTTGATTAAAGAAGGACAGAGAGATGTAGTAGCCGAAAATATGTGCTGTCGCTGTCCGAAAACAGAGAACGATTTTTGCCGGCAATCAAACCAGAACCAATTATTTTAGTGCCTTAAGACCCACGCAGTTTCGGGGTAAGTCCTTTATTGGCGCGAACTTGGTTTGTGACGTCACACACCAGAAATTCAACAAAAATGCGAGGATGCCAAATTTCTCATTAGTAAATCATTACACATTTCACTAGCTAGTAACTATTTTCGTCCTTTACTACATTATAAAAAAATAAAGGATAGGTATAATCCTTATTAACTCATTTAAATTTCGCATTTCTACATGTGGCAACAGAAATGTCAAAATCGGCTTTAGCCAATCAGAGAGCGTTTTCAATCACGTGATTTTTCGTTTAGTTTCTATTAATTATGTTTGGACATTCAAATCTATTTGAACATTCAAATCAAATTTCTTATATCAGACTGTTATATTGAACAAAAGTGTAGCAACATTCTTAAACATGGCAACGCCGTAATAAACCTAGCAACTCAAAAGGATCTGGCAACGCGCAAGAACAGCTGCAGGAAGAACGGCAAGCGACCAATGGGATCGCTCAGCGCGACCAATAGGATCGCTCGGCGCGACCAATAAGAAGAGACGGATTCGAGAGCATGTCACGACATCACGTTGTTATTGTTTGACTAATAATCAATTAAAAATTCGTTTTGTACCGCAATAAATGGTTAATCAATTAAAGTATTAATTCTCGTTAATGTGTTTGGGTTCCCTTTGACCTATAATAAAGGGTGGTCCTTCGAAAGTCCTCAGCAGAGGGCATCAGTTTGGTCACTTCGGTCGGATGTGAATTTATTGATTGTTGCAACCTGTGGAATACTGAAGAAGCCGTCAATGGTGAGCTCGTTCCTTTATATTTTCTTATTTTATCCATGATTCCAATCATAATTGAAAGTTGTATAGTCTCGGTGTGATTCATAATAATTTATTTTGTGATTTAATCCATTTTTTTGCGGTAAATCTCGCATTGCACGTAAATAAATCTCGTTTTGCACGTAAATAAAGCTCGTATTGCACGTAAATCTTGTATTGCACGTAATAATTAAGCACGTAATCTCGTTATCATTTATTTCTCGCATAATTTCGCCTCGAATTTAAACCACGCCTCGTTTCACGTATTTTTCAGGTCTCGTTCACGTATATAAATTCTCGTTTTCTCGTCTCGAAACACGAAACATTGAACTTTTAAGTTGATTTTATCGAAAGTTATAAAAAAAATAAATAAATAATAATAAATAAAAATGCCTCGTAATAAGAAAAATAACTCGAAAAATAATAATGATGATGTTATGCCAATTGAAACTCAAGAATTTTTACACGCCAGATCAGTAATTTGTGATAGGCTTCAACGCTTCGAAGACTATTTAACCAATGACGAACCCATTGATATTTTTCAACTCGAAATCAGGCTTAAAAGCGTTGAGGACGATTTTTCGGAGTTTGACCAGGTACAGACGCGCTTAGAATTTTTAGACAATGATGAAAAGGATTTTAGATTGGATACTGAATCATTATTTTACTCGTTAATATCGCAGGCTAAACGATTAATTGCAAATGAACGTAATGAACAAAAAGTAAATATCGCGAATAATACAATACAAAACGCACACGGGAATGTAGTTGGTAATACAGGTGCTGGTGTCGCCAGGCTTCCTGATTTAGGTTTACCCAGTTTTTACGGCAAATATGAAACTTGGTACAGCTTTCGCGACATTTTTAATTCGGTCATACATAATCGAACTGATTTGAGTGATATTGATAAATTTTTGTACTTGAAAATTTGCTGTAAGGATGAGGCGCTTAAATTGAAGCTCTGGACGTAACGGCTAATAATTATACTATCGCATTGAATCTCTTGGAAAAACGTTTTGACAATAAAATAGCTATTATAAATTACCACGTCAATAACATTTTGTTTAATCTACCCAACGTTATAAAAGAATCGGCCACACATATCAGGAAACTTTTAGATGCTGTTCATCAGCATATAGCTGCGCTCGAGAAATTAAATTTGCCAGTTGCTCATTGGGACACCTTGTTGATTCCATTGATTTTGCAAAAGTTAGATGAAAGGACTCGTAGGGAATGGGAAAATAAGCAAAATGGCAATAATTTACCCACTCTTACAGATTTAACAGACCATTTAACAAAGAAATGCTTTGCGCTTGAAGCAGTAAATCAAGATTTTGTAAAACAAGGTTCAAATAAAAACACGCATTTTGAAAAGAACTCTGATAGAGGTTATCACTTAAAAAACGCGAATAGAGAAATGTCAAATCCTCGTAGACTTTCGTTTCCAGTAATGGAAAACCGCGGAAGAGAAGCCAGTAATAATTGTCACGTATGCAATCAGAATCATTTTATCTATCATTGCCCGAAATTCAATAGTTTGTCTATTGCTGAAAAATATAATGAAATTCGAAATCATAAACTTTGCGGAAATTGTCTTAGGTCAGGCCACATTAAATCAGAATGCATGTCAAGTGGGTGCAAAAAATGCAACCTCAAGCATAATACTTGCCTACACGTAGATCGATCTCCTAACTCGTATTCTAATCAAAATAATGCTTCAAATTCCAGCAATTATTCTAGAAATAACTATTCTCAAAATAATGATAATCCAAGAAATAATAATTATTCTAATCAGTCACAAACGCAACAACAATGCTGCACGACAATTCCAGCGTTCGCCTTCAGCTGTAAATTTTACATCATTGGGGGAAGATAGGGCTCGCGCGGGGCCTTCTTCGGCGTCGTTTTCAGGAGCGCTAGAGCCGACGGCAAATGCAGGTAGCGGAGAAAGGCAGCAGATAGGTAATGTTACCACCAGGCCTACGGCTACGATGTGTGTAACTAGCACAGAAATGAATAATGAGCAATTATTGGAAATAGGTGGCGGGAGCGAAAAATGTCAATTAATTGAAAGTAATTCAAGCACGTATAGTATTTTCTCAGAAAGTCAGGTATTATTGTCTACCGCAACTATTTTAATAAAAGATTCTTATGGAAATTGGACTAAATGTCATGCTTTACTCGACTCAGGAAGCCAATCTAATCTGATTAGCCAGTCTTTGATAAATAAATTAAAATTGAAATGCGAAGATTTCAATGTTCCCCTTTCAGGCATCAATCAGATTCAAACAAAAATCAACAGTAAGACTTTTGCATGTATAAAATCGCGATTTGGAAACTTCACAAGAAATTTAACGTTTTTAGTATTGCCAATAATAACAGAACAACTCCCTATCGTAGAATTCAAAAAATCATTGATTAACGTTCCCAAAGACATTTGTCTCGCAGATGAAAAGTTTAACGTTCCCAAACAAATAGACTTATTACTCGGATCAGAAGTTTTTTATGACTTGTTGCAATCAGGCAAAATAAAGTTAGGTACTAATCTTCCAATTCTACAAGAAACATCTTTAGGATGGGTATTAGTCGGTCCTTTAAACATTCACGAACGATATCGAAAAACCGTATGCAACACTTCAAAAATTTCAAACAAAGCTTTGCACGATTCATTACAAAAATTCTGGCTACTTGAAGAGTTCGAACCTAATAATTTTTTATCCAATGATCAAAAATATTGCGAACAGTATTTTAAAGAAACCACGACGCGCAGTAATGATAATAGGTTTGTAGTCAAATACCCATTTAAACAGGACACAGATTTGAAGTTAGGAGACTCAAAATGTAGTGCTGTTAAAAGACTAAAAAATTTAGAAACACGGTTGAACAGAGATAGCAATTTAAAAACGCACTATTTACAATTTATGCGGGAATACGAATCCTTAGGACACATGACATTTAGTGGATTTTTTGATTTGGACGTTTCTTTGGAAACAAATTCATATTTTATGCCGCACAGTGCCGCGCTGAGAGATAGTGCTGTAACTACAAAATGTCGAGTAGTTTTCGATGCTAGCTCGAAGAGCAGCAACGGAATTTCATTTAATGATTTAATCTTAGTAGGACCAACAATTCAAGCGGATCTTTTTTCTATATTGTTAAGATTAAGATTACGGAAGTATGTTATTAATGCTGACGTAAAAATGATGTATAGGTGCATTTGGATAGATCCAAGCGAACGTAGCTACCAGAAAATATTGTGGCGTGAAAGTACCGACGAAAAAATAAAAATTTACGATTTAAATACTGTCACATACGGCACTTCGAGTGCACCATGGCAGGCTACGCGTTGCTTACACGAACTAGCGGATTTATTTGAAAATAAGTATCCTAGAACTTCAAAAGTTATTAAAACTTGTTTTTACATGGATGATCTCCTCACCAGTGTTGATTCGGAATCGGAAGCTTTAGATATTTATCACGAAGTATCAGAAATTTTAAACGATGCAAAGTTGGAATTAAGAAAATGGTCGTCAAACAGTAAACATATTTTAAATTATATCGAAAAACAAAACGTAACGGACGATGAAAACTATGTTCTGTTTCATGATAAAAAAGAATTGAAAACTTTAGGGATTATAATATGGGACGCGAATTCTGATCTTTTAAAGTTTAACGTTAATGTCACGATAAATAAAAATAAAATTACAAAACGTACAATTTTGTCAACAATCGCGCAGATTTTTGATCCATTGGGGCTGATTGGGCCTACTGTAATAAAAGCGAAACTAATAATACAGGAACTGTGGCACAGGAAATTAGAATGGGATCAAGAAGTACCAAAGGATTTACAGGATCATTGGTTAGAATTTATCTCGGAAATTCATCTCTTAAATGACATTTGAATTGAAAGACACGTTTTAGCTGAAAATTGTAAGCATGTAGAGATTTATGGATTCAGTGACAGCTCTGAGAAGGCTTATGGGTGTGTAGTGTATTTAGCTTCATACAACGATGACGGTAGCAAGATTGTTCAGTTATTAACTGCAAAATCCAAAGTTGCGCCACTCAAAAAAGAAACATTACCCAGACTTGAGCTTTCAGCAGCTCATCTTCTCGCAAAGTTAGTCTCAAAAATTAAAAACACATTAAATATTGACATTTATAGAACACTTTATTTCACTGATTCAACGATCGTTCTTTCGTGGCTAAAAATTGAACCCTCAAAACTAAAAACTTTCGTTGCCAATCGAGTTTCAAAAATTTTGGAAATCTCAAATTTTAATGAATGGAGACACGTACGATCTAAAGAAAACTCTGCAGATATTATAAGTCGAGGGGTAAATCCAACTGAATTGTTAAACAATAGTATGTGGTTTAACGGGCCACAATTTCTAAAAGACGACACCTACCTAAGCTCGAAAATCACGGACTATTCTTATAAACTTGATTTAGAGAAACTTCCGGAAATGAAAAATGTTAGTCTCGTTGTAAATACTGTAGAAAAACCGACACTCGAAACTGAAAATGAAAATTTTGATTTATTTAACAAATATTCAAAACTCGATAAACTCAAAAGAATAATAGGGTACATTATAAGATTCAAGAATAGAACATTAAATAAGGTAATAAAATCTGGAGAAAGTTTAAGTGTTTCAGAGTTAAATGAGGCTAATTTGATTTTAATTAGAGTCGCTCAAAATGAGGCATTTAAACAAGAAATATCAGATCTTAATAAAGGTAAACAAATAAGTACTAGTAGTCCTATTTTAAGTCTTCATCCTTTTCTCGATCAAAGCAAAGTTTTAAGAGTTGGTGGCAGACTGACTCACGCAGTACATTTAAATTATGACCAGCAACACCCTGTAATTTTGCCATATAAAAGTCGTATCACGGAACTGATAGTTTTAGATGAGCATTTGTACAATATTCACGCGGGATGTCAAACATTACTCTCCATCATAAGACTAAAATATTGGCCTATCAAGGGTAAGAATATAGTTAAGAAAGTAATTAAATCATGCGTCAGATGTACTAGAGCCAACCCTAAACCCGGTAATTTTTTAATGGGAGATCTACCTCTTAATCGTGTCACGCCTAACCGACCTTTTAGTAGCGTAGGTGTAGATTATGCCGGACCTATTTATGTTAAAGAAAACACGTCTCGTCGTAGTAGGCTCGTAAAAACATATGTGTGCGTATTTGTATGTTTTGCAACTCGAGCTATTCATATCGAGTTGGCTTGCGATTTATCGACAGATAGCTTTCTTCATTGTTTAAAACGATTCTGTGCTCGTCGAGGAAAACCTATCAATATTTACTCAGATAACTGGTTAAATTTCGTTGGCAGCAACAATTATTTTCTTGAGCTTCAAGAATTAATAAATAGTCCATCACACGAAAAAGGCGTTAAAAATTTCTTAGCACCCGATAAAATTAACTGGAGCTTCATTCCCGCTCGTTCAGCTCATATGGGCGGCCTGTGGGAAGCAGCAGTAAAGTCCCTGAAGTTTCACTTGAAGCGAGGCTTGGGAAACGCAAATTTAACCTATGAAGAAACGTATACATTGTTAGTACAGATCGAGGCTGTACTAAACTCTCGTCCTCTCACCCCATTGCCCAATGACTTAAACGATTTTCAACCCCTTTGTCCTTCTCACTTCCTCATCGGGAGCTCTCTCTTACTACCACCTGATGAAGACGTCAGAGACATAAAAATGAACCGTTTGACCCGATACCAACGATTAAAGCAAATATTCCAGCATTTCTGGGACCGATGGTCTTCGGAATATCTGTCCACTCTACAAAATCGATCCAAATGGAAAAAAGAGACAGTCGATGAAATAAAAATCGGATCGATGGTTGTCCTAGTAGAGGACAACTTGCCTCCCCTCAAGTGGTCAATGGCACGTGTGGTGCAGCTTCACCCTGGTACCGATCACATAACCAGGGTAGTGTCAGTTCGCCTACGCAGCGGAGCAGTTACGAAAAGGTCGTTGAAGAAGATATGCCTTTTACCAACAGAATAAAGACTAATATAAACTATTTAACTGTCAGCAGTGTTGCAAACATTTCAAGTGTCAAGTGCTAAAGTTTCATTTCGAAAACTTAAAACTTTTCAACGGGGGCGATATGTTTGGACATTCAAATCTATTTGAACATTCAAATCAAATTTCTTATATCAGACTGTTATATTGAACAAAAGTGTAGCAACATTCTTAAACATGGCAACGCCGTAATAAACCTAGCAACTCAAAAGGATCTGGCAACGCGCAAGAACAGCTGCAGGAAGAACGGCAAGCGACCAATAGGATCGCTCGGCGCGACCAATAAGAAGAGACGGATTCGAGAGCATGTCACGACATCACGTTGTTATTGTTTGACTAATAATCAATTAAAAATTCGTTTTGTACCGCAATAAATGGTTAATCAATTAAAGTATTAATTCTCGTTAATGTGTTTGGGTTCCCTTTGACCTATAATAAAGGGTGGTCCTTCGAAAGTCCTCAGCAGAGGGCATCAAATTAATTTATTTATAATCTGACTAAAATCTTGCAAAATATTGTTCATTCTTGGTTGCATTGATGTATCTACGTCAAAAAATATCATGATTTGCCATATTCCCGGCACGTGAAAGTGGCCCATTAGGCCCCTCTACCCTTGTAATGAAAAAATATAGGTAATATTTTTTGTACTGCATAATTTGTCGTTTAATAAACCTTTGAACCGGATTCAAATAAAATAAAATGATGAATCCAAAACAATAAAAGCAACAAATATTATTTATTCGGTAGAAACACATCAAATAAAAACTTAATTTTCTCTATTAAATAAAACAAAAATCTAAGACATAGGTACCTTGCTTTTTACATTAAATTATAATATTACCCAAGCAAAAAACGGAGGGTATATAAAAATGCACGAAATGTCGCCCTTTAATCCTTTAAATTACCTTTATCTACTAGTCAAAAGTGTCTCCTTTTGGGTTTTATCACTGGCAAATTGTTCAACTAAAAGAGTCAATTAGAAGCTGCCGAAGAAGATATTTTGATTATTATCGGCTCTTGAGCCTTGACTGCACTTGGAACAATTCTCTAGGGAATCCAGAGTTGATAAAAGTTTAAATTTTGAATATTACCGGCTCTTGATTGGCTCCAGGGAACTTTCCAGAAAATCAAGAGCCGGTAATAATTAAAATTTTGATTATCTGGCTCTTGATCCATTGGATAATTTTTCTAGAGCCAATTAGAAGCTGCGGAAGAAGAAATTTTGATTAATATCAACTTAAGAGCTGCTAATGATCCTTCGAAATTTTGATTATTAGCGGCTCTTGAGCTTTAAATCCCTTAGAAAAATTCTCTTGCGAATCCAAAGTTGATAAAAGTTCAAATTTTGACCATAACCGGCTCTTGATTGGCTTTAGAAAGTTTTCCAAAGAATCAAGAGCCGGTAATAGTACAAATGTTGATTATCTCTGGCTCCTTTATCCTTAGGATAATTTTTCTGTGGCAACTAAATACCGAATTTCCATATTGGATGCTGTGCTTTGTCTGCCAGAATGGAAAGATCATGCAGTCTATACTCACTTATGGAATTTCTCCTTCAATACATATTTTTAATTTACTGAGGGCCGGTATTATAAAACACTGAACCGATGGTTGAGTTTCAACCTTCAGTTGAATCCTATCAATTTGCATGGAGTCAACCGAAGGTTGAAACTCAACCATCGGTTCAGTGTTTTATGATACCGGCCATAAATGACCTTTCAGCGGTGTCAACTGAAAGGAATCTACCAGTATAGTATAGCGATCGATATTGGTCATTATATATTGGTCAATTTTATTTTACAACAAAAAAATATATTTGTACTTTATCGCCGCCACCATTTTTGAAAAGATTTGATATAAGAGGGTCTACCTACTTATTGGAAATAAAAGTCAAAATAATAAAGTGTACTTAATCGCGCGCCATTAGGGAAATAAATACAGGAAGCCGTGCGGTAAACAAGCAACAGGCACTGTGTTGACATTTATTGCATGTGTTCATTCCTTTTCACAATATTACCAAATAGGCCAAGCAATGAAGGAAGTTTACCTCAACATAATTAGAAGTTAACATTTTTTGGGGGCGATCGGTCCATTTTCATGTGTTTTATAACATACATATTAAGTTTGCGACCTTGTACTTCCATAGGGTTTTTAGTTAGGGGTGGTTTTTAGGGGAAATTTGCGGTTTATGGAGAACGCTGCTCAAAGGGATGGTCCAATAACAAAAAGTTTCAAATAATTGTTGTAGCTGAAGTTTTTTGCTACATAAAACTCCGCGACAGCACCCCTTTATCTTCTATAGTTTTTTTCCTGCAGCGTCTTGAATAGTAGCATGTTTTTGTTCATGGTCACTGAATCAACGTTTCGCCTGTTTGCGCGCATTTGATGCAGCAGCGGCCGAATGCATAATCCGATTTCAATTTTTCAAACACCACATTATTGCTAATGAAATGCACTCCCCAATGCTTTTTTATTCGAATCTTTTGCTTGAAAATAAAGCGAGCACGGACTTGCCTAAGTTGTAAATTGCATCGAATACTACCCCTTTCTTGCATTCACTGTAATTTCTAAACGGAGCCAAATATTTGGTGACAGTTTCCGACAATCGGCAGCCCATTTATTCCTCTCATAATGCCCCAGCGGATTTTTTTTTTCGTTAGGTATTTACTCGATGACTTATTGGCCTGAACACGTCGCGCGGAATTTTTCAAAAAGTCAAAAAAAAAATAAAATTGTCGCACAGCGCTGAAATTTGGTACGATGGCTTTATTTATTGTTCTCATGAATATTCTGAAATTCTAGTGGTTGCATCAGTCATGTGAAGCGATTAAAATTGCAGTATATTCATAAGAACAATAAATAAAGCCATCGTACCAAATTTCAGCGCTGTGCGACAATTTTTATTTTTTTTGACTTTTCAAAAAATTCCGCGCCATGTGTTCAGGCCAATAAGTCATTGAGTAATTAACGAAAAAAAAATCCGCTGGGGCATTATAAGAGGAATAAATGGGCTGCCGTTTGTCGAAAACTGTCACCAAATATTTGGCCCCGTTTAGAAATTACAGCGAGGCAAGGGGTAGTTTTCGATGCAATTTACAACTTCCTCGCACATGCGGCAAGTCCGTACTCGCTTAATTTTCAAGCAAAAAATTCGAACAAAAAAGCATTGGTGAGTGCATTTCATTAGCAATAATGTGGTGTTTGAAAAATTGAAATCGGATTATGCATTTGGCCGCTGCTGCATCAAATGCGCGCAAACAGGCGCAACGTTGATTCAGTGACCATGAACAAAAACATGAATAGTCAAGACGCTGCAGAAAAAAAACTATAGAAGATAAAGGGGTGCTGCCGGGGAGTTTTACATAACAAAAAACTTCAGCTACAACAATCATTCGAAACTTTTTGTTATTGGACCATCCCTTTGAGCAGCGTTCTCCATAAACCGCAAATTTCCCCTAAAAACCACCCCCAACTAAAGACTCTATGGAAGCAGACTTTATATGTACCTATGTTATTTAGCATATTAAAATTGACCGATTCCCCCAAAAAAATGTTAACTTCTAATTATGTTGAGGTAAACCCTCTTTTCAGATCCCCGTTTCTTGGACTGAAATATTACTGATAATAAGTAATATTTCTATGTAAATCTTTATCATTAGAAGAAGGTTTACAAAATATTTGGAGACCTTTTTATTGGGCGGTTATAAAATTTTAACCTTTTGGAAAAACCATTTGGCAGGTCAAAGATGGGACCTTTTAGGGCTGTCTCGGTGAATAAACACCAAGAAAATAAATGAATGCAATATATGTATGCATTAATGTTATCTCAAAAACTCTCAAGATACCTTTTTAAAAAAACACCACTTTATTTTTTATGATAATATTTAAAAATTTGTTGATGGTGCAGTTTCTATGAGAGCGAACCGTTGCGACGTTAGAGCGGCCTTGGCATATATGCAGACATAACTGCTGACATAGGGTCTAGGCTTAGATTCTACCTGCTCCGAAAATTATTATCTATAATAGTTGCGTAATTGAAATTTCGTTCATAGAAAATATTATTTGACAAAATTTTATTTCAGAGTTACTTTAAAAAATGGTACACCAGCACCTGAATTAATGTAGGGCCTGCTAAAGTTTTTGAACAAGATTTATGTCGAAATTCCAGTGCTTCCGAAATAAAACGAAATGAAAATTTAAGAAAACGTGTGTTATGAACCCGTCATTGCCAATGTTATAAACCCGTTAATTAAAACTCTGAATTTTGGTTTTTTTAGAAAAGGTTTATTAATAAAAATACTTGTTTAAGAGAAGGGAACTTTTTCGACTCCGAGAGGTAACTGCGTGTTTTCAGAGTAAAGCTCGGATTCTGAATGTCTTTTTTAAAGTTATCCCTGAAATTACCTTCTCACCGATTTTATATAAGTGCTAACATGATTTAAGTATTAGGTACTAGTTTACTTGGAAAGTTTGTACATTCATAAAACTAAAAGTAACCTAAGTAGTACAGGAAACGTATAGCAGCCTATAATTAATAATTAGTAGGCCGAGAACAAATTAGAGACAATCTAGTTTTGGTTAAAATCGACACATAATGACTAGTAGTATAACATACTAAAATACCCATTTGATAGGATTTAGCCAAGTAGGAAAAAAATTGCCCCCATTTTGAATTTTTCTGTTTTTTTGTCAATACCTTAGTAAATTGAGCCTCTATGAAAAAATATCAAGACATTTTTTGTTGAGCAGTAAAAAATGCATACATAATTTGCACCAATTTTTTTTTTCATAACCATTCTATAAATTTATATACAGGGTGTTCATTTTAAAACTTACCACCCCTATTATGTCTGAGTTGAAAAATTTTCGAAAAAATCCCTGAAACACGTCAACTAAATTTGACCCCCCAGCCCCCAGAGCCACCCCTAGAAAATCTTAATTGGGAAGGGGGGTCAAGTCATAGATACATCATTCTGGAGGGTTTTTAATTCCATTCATTTTGGTACTAAATTTTTTGAATTCACTTGGACTTGTATGAAATTAAAACCCCTCCAAAATGATGTATCACTTGACCCCCCTTCCCATTTAAGATTTTTTAGGGGGTGGCTCTGGGGGTTGGGGGATTGAAAGGCGGGATATAATTTTGCATAAAAACTCATCCCCCTTCAAATTATAGTTGACGTGTTTCTGGGATTTTTTCGTAAATTTTTCCACTCCGAGACAATAGGGGTGGTACTTAAGTTTCAAAATGAACACCCTGTATAATTCGTGCCGGGCAATGTGCTTATAATTTACAAAGCTAGCACAACCAATAGGGTGTGGAAGATTAGTTTCATTTTTTTTTAAGTTATGTAACAGCTTCTTCCGCGGTAAGATAGTTTCTTCTTAACAAAAGTAAGAAGGCATGTCTGTCTGTTCTAAGGAAGAATCCTCAATTGTTTCAAGCACTTACTTCATTGTGTGTAGAAGCTGGTTTGAAACCAAAAATTTTGGAAGCCGGTATAGAGTTTTTACTCAAGTTATACAATGCCAGAACTACCTTAATCCGAAGAAGTTCAAATACTATACCGTTTTTCATCAGCCGATTAACAAATTTAGGAAAATTATCGACCTTCAAAAAAATAATTGCTGTTCATTTTAATTGAATAAGATAAGACCCTTCACTTTTGAAATGTTTTGAACGTGGAAAATTCTTCAAAAACAAGAACGGATTGAATATACACTTTGTAAAAAGACTCATGAAAAAGCAAACTCTGAAATTTTAATTATCAAATTCACCCTCAACCTCTTCTGGAGGGAGACCATGGTATAATACAATCTAGTTTAGGTCGTTATTTTAGACCGAAATACACGTTTTCTCAAGATTACGAAGCATCATTGTTATCGAAAATCAACCAAAATTTATATCTTTGTAAGAAACAGCTTTGCCATCAAAATGTAATACTGCAAGTTCTCAAAAAAAGTGTTGTGGAAACAGCCAAATAATCGTATTTATTTTTTATGATCACAGTGGCAACGTTGCAAAAAAGCCCCCCGCCGTGAAAGCTCGATGGCCGCTGGCGCCGTACCAGGCTGTACGCATCGCCCCAGTCTGGTTGTTGTCGCTAAGGGAAAAAATGCATTCCTTCTCTTTTTCACTTCGCAGTGTGATTTGTGATTTTAGTAGTGTGGTTTCACTAGCAGTAAATAGTGCGTAAAAACGTCTAGCTCTATACAAGTTTGAACCTGCTCACTTTTCTCTAATTATTTAATTATTCTCTCTAGTTGCACCCTTGTGCAGTCTCTCTCTCTCGCTCTCTAAATAAAAAGACTTATTTTTTATCTCTCTGGCTGCTGGCTTGAAAACTCAAGTGATATAATATCGCGTAAAACATTGAGTTAATCACACTCCTCTTTTTTAAGGTCTCTCTAAAAATATAAAAACTCTCAACTCCCGAAGATTTCTATTAAGAATAAACTTTATCTTGTGCTCTTAATTAAAATATTTACTGACAATTATTGTTAAATTGACTATTGAGCACTTACAACTAGTGAATTTATACCGATTAGTGAATGTTCTCGAATAACTCAAATGCGACTTGTTAACTAACCTGTGAATAATTAAAAGTACTTGAATGTGGTTACAGTATTTATTACTTTATTAAACGATTATTTTGGCAACAATAGAGAGATATAAAACTGGAAGTGTGAGTGCATTATTTAGCAGTGACATCCCCATCCCCTTTATGATCCAGTGATCTATCCCTAAATTAAATGTTGACACCTCAGTTAGAGGCCCTAACAAAAAGAATCAATGCTTAGTTTGTAAAAAGTTTTTCGTCGTGAAAATGGTCTAAATAAAGACGCTAAAGCTATACATTTAACAACGACTTAAATATATTGGTTCAAAGGAATTTTCCGATAGTATTTTTGAGATTTAATACATTTCTTTCACTACATCGGTCATCGACAGAATACTCCTATTTTGGAAAGGATTCCCAAAAGTGCTAGAAAGATTTTTGCAATAGAATTTGCTAATTTAATTAAAAAATATATCGATGAGAATTCAATTACAGCTTGGTTCCGCCTTTTGTTCTTCCCTTACGCCACTTTGCGTGTATCTGATAAATCGAACAAGATGTCCCTCACTTCATCAGTTAAACATAATTCAACCCAATGGCAAAATATAGCAAAACAATCAATTCATTTTATATTCGAAAAATACAATCCAATTAATTCTAAGAAAAGAGAGCTTTCTATTATTAGCATGAACGCAGAGTTATTTGAGGAAAGTCTTCTGGAAAGACTTGAGAGCCTTTTTTATTAATTTCTGATAATGCCTCATACCACAGCAGACAAAATGAAACAACTCCATACTCTTCTTCCACAAAAGCAAAATTAAGGCAGCGGGTAAATAATCATAGGTACAGTTTAAATTTAAATACTGACCTATTGGCAAAGGGAAAACAGGCTTGTACTGGCAAAGGAAAGCAGTATGTTATCGATGAAATGGCTTTCAAATATGGTCACAGAGTTCTTCCGCTTCTACCTTACCACTGCCAGTTCAGTGCCATAGAATTGATTCCGGGTAGGTACATCAAAAAGTTTTTATGACAAATGGGCTTGCAGAACAACAACAGCAGAAACTGTTTTGAAACTTTGGGATTATGCCTTGTCTAAAGCCATCCCAGAAAAGTGGTTTAAATCTATGGAGCATGTGGGAAATATTAGGTATATTGACAGCCTACGAAGTGGAATATGTAATTGTCGAGATACGCTCAATTATTATTGATACCGTAGAAGACTCCTCTGATTGGCTCTGATGACGATAGCAATCATTTTTTATCCAATTAAATATTTATTTGTTTTTTCTTATGCAAAATGTTCATTTTTGTTCCATTTCTTATTTATTTTGTGTTTAGTTAAATATAACTCATGTTTTACTTGTAAACAATATGTAATAATAAAACTAATAAAAGCATATATATACACAGCATTAGATGAATACCTAAATTACATTTTACTGTAAAAAATATATTTCTTCACAAAATTTTAAAACCCACAACACATTTTGAGAATTTCAGGTAATAACCCGTCTTGAGTTTGACCAAAGTTTGTTTGATTTTCTTCATATTTCGCATGATTTATGGCCATGCCGTATTTTACAACTCATACGGGTAACCTCTGGGCAGGGTGCACCAACTTTACGACTGTTAACTGATACGCGTCTGGAGGTCATTGTAATGGAACCATGTGTTTTAACCTAATTGAAATTTTTCTCAGAACCCAAAATAATATTCTTTTCTTTTTTTGTGCGGAAAATAAGGTAAAAAACATTGTTCACGATCGTTTGGCGCTGCGAACGCGCTTTTTTATGGCGCAATCGGACTGGAACAGGATTTTCGTTTCACGGCAGAATTGAAATTTGAGTTTTTGTGAAGCTTGTGTTAATTTACCATGAAAAACGTTCTTCAGATTTTCAAATTATTTTTAGTTCCCCAGTCAAGTCAATTTTTGACCAATGACAATTTCCATTGCACTCGTTATATTACTATTTAGTACGATCCCATATAGCATAAAAAAGTGCTCTCGTTTTGTGTGTTAAGAGTGGTGATAAGTTACTCAATTTTTTTTGCTTATCTTATTGAGCCGCCATCATAAAATTAATAGTTAATGTGAAAATTTATTTGCAAGGTGCATTTGCTCAAATGTATCATGAAAGTGCACCCACGCTCAAAAAAGAAGCAGTCGAAAGACGAAGTGTTGGAAAGCTACCCGGGGTAGAGCACAGCCGGTGAAACTCTCAACTTCAAGTGACGATATCTTGAAAACTATGTACCTATCACAAAGTATGGCGGTTTTTTTCAAAAACTTTCTTGATGTCTTAGCTTTGTTTCGTTCGCTGGTAGTATGGCAGAAATCCTTAAAACAAAAAAGTTTCTAGCTTACTGAAAAAAGTACTGCATAAAAAGTGTCTAGTTCTTCGAAAAAAGCGAGTTTTCTAGAAAAACAAAATTATCTTAGTGATTTTCGCTAATATCTATATAAAAATAATGAATTACATATCTCAATTAGTTCCGGAGATATCGCGAGGTATGTATGTGTGAAAAAGTATGAAAATTGAATTTTGACAAATTTATGACATTTTTCGATATAAAAATTGTTGGACCTACGAAAAAATCTTGTAATTAGCCATTTCAGGTGACCATGGACCTATTCCATAGATCTGTAAAGGTCTTATGTAGTTATACCTTGAAAAAAAAAAAAATTGGAACATTTTTGCCGCTTTTTCAGTCTACTATTGGGTATTCTGATAATAAATTGAGATTGTTACATCGGTTTTGTTTTGTTATAGATTCCTATTTGACTGGTATTTTCAGGGTGGATTTGTAAAGTCCTTATTGATCTCACTGGTTGCTATTTACGTAGTGATAAAAAGATTATCCTTAAGGCCTTTTTAGGCTTGAGTAAGAAGCGCATTTTTCCTTTTCCTAAACAACATGGCAGATGTCAATGTTTGGATCAGACAATTAATGCAATTGGAACATTTTTTCACTCTGAACTTACACTGCTTCAGATCATCAGCGTCACCGCATACCGGACAAGTAATAGTTTTTATGTTTATACTATAAAGACCTTTTGCTTGTTGGTCCAAGAAACGGGGATCTGAAAAGAGGGTCTACCTCAACATAATTAAAAGTTGAATTTTTTTTGGTGGGATCGGTTCATTTTAATATGCTAAACAACATATTAAGTTTGCGACCTTGTACTTCCATAGGGTTTTCAGTTAGGGGTGGTTTTTAGGGGTAATTTGCGGTTTAGTGAGAACGCTGCTCAAAGGGATGGTTCAATAGCAAAAAGTTTCAAATGAATGTTGTAGTTGCAGTTTTTTGCTATAAAAAACTAAGCGACAGCACCCCTCTATCTTCTATAGTTATTTTTCTGCAGCGTCCCGAATAGTAGCATGTTTTTGTTCAAGATCACTGAATCAACGTTTTGCCATTTTGCGCGCATTCGTTGCAGCAGCGGCCGAATGCATAATCCGATTTCAATTTTTCAAACACCGCATTATTGCTAATGAAATGCACTCTCCAATGCTTTTTTGTTCGAATTTTTTGCTTGAAAATTAAGCGAGCACGGACTTGTCTAATGTGCGAGGAAGTTGTAAATTACATCGAAAACTACCCCTTTCTTTCATTCACTGTAATTTCTAAACGGGGCCAAATATTTAGTGACAGTTTTCGACAATCGGCAGCCCATTTATTCCTCTCATAATGCCCCAGCGGATTTTTTTTTCGTTAATTACTTAATGACTTATTGGCCTGAAAACGTCGCGCGGGATTTTTCAAAAAGTGAAAAAAAATTAAAATTGTCACATAGCGCTGAAATTTGGTACATTTTGGCGCAAACCGAAATCCGATATCTGCATCCGTTTTCAAGTTATTTGCGAATAACTATTTTAATCGAATATCTCCCTCCTATCATTTTAAACCAATCAAAAAATCTCATTTTGTAGTCAAAAATTATTTTCAAGTGGAAAAATTTCATGACATGACATGAAAACAAAATAAAATACTCATAAATGTTAATAAATCAATAAAAATTTATTGTTTTGCTCAGTAAGGAAACATTCTTAACAAAAACCAGTCGTGCTTCTAATTTTTCCTGACGCAAAATCTAAAAAACTCGTTTGCAAGTAATTTGTTTACCAAAATACTGGCGTGAATTTTTTTCATCTATGAGTGTGTGGAAGGTAGCACTTTACAGCACACGTGCGGTAAAGTACTTGAAATACAAAAATATTGACACTCGAAGGTGAAATTTTGTACCAACACATGCCGAAAGTGCCTTTACCGCTCTTGACGCCATGACAACTGCTGTCGCGTGCGGTAAAGCCCTTAACGGCTTGACCGAACTCGCGTCGTTCGGTCAACTGCCGTTGCGTACGGTAAAGTATCACTTTCCTCATTTGTTAGGTGAATAACTATAACAGGTACGAGCGTTATAATAGGTATTTACGTAACAAGTGCTGAAAGTGATACTTTACCGCACGCGACAGCAGTTGTCATGGCGTCAAGAGCGGTAAAGGCACTTTCGGCATGTGTTGGTACAAAATTTCACCTTCGAGTGTCAATATTTTTGTATTTCAAGTACCTACTTTACCGCACATGTGCTGTAAAGTGCTACCTTCCACATACTCATAGATAAAAAAAATTCACGGCAGTATTTTGGTAAACAAATTACTTGCAAACGAGTTTTTTAGATTTTTCGACAGGAAAAATTAGAAGCACGAGTGGTTTTTGTTAAGAATGTTTCCTTACTGAGCAAAACAATAAATTTTTATTAATTTATTAGAATTTATGAGTATTTTATTTTGTTTTCATGTCATGTCATGAAATTTTTCCACTTGAAACTAGTTTTTGACAACAAAATGAAATTTTTTGATTGATTTAAAATGACAGGAGGGAGATATTCGATTAAAATAGTTATTTGCAAATAACTTGAAAACGGATGCAGATATCGGATTGCGGTTTGCGCCAAAATGTAGATAATTTTTTGCTCTTTAAGCAGAGTTATAAAAAAATAATATCATGCCATTTAAATTTTTCCAGAAATTAAAAAAAACTGGATCTTGGTTAAATAGC
Organism: Ceutorhynchus assimilis; assembly: GCA_917834065.1. Lineage (NCBI taxonomy): Eukaryota > Metazoa > Arthropoda > Insecta > Coleoptera > Curculionidae > Ceutorhynchus > Ceutorhynchus assimilis. Next base: position 15,221,401 of record OU892277.1, read on the forward strand.
GCCCTCTAGAAGACACGGTGGGAACTATCGACCCCGAACGAAGTGGTGCTCTTATTAACATTGAAATTCTCTTTCGAATAAGCCCGAATTGAATGAGTTTGGATAAGGGGTATGGAAGATACAGCAATTTTTAAAACTATTTTTTCCCCAGCTTCCCCCACCCTTATTAGTGAAGATACGAAAAAAGGCTAATAAGCAAACTGGCGCAAAAATTAACGAACTTTTGATTTCTGTTGTTAAAACAGTACCTTGATATAGCGATTTTTCGAGAAAATTTGAATTTTTAGTTATATCATCGTGATTGCGCCCCCTAGCGGCCATCTTAGAAACTTGAAAATAATTTCCATCAATTTCTCTTGGCCGATTTAGTGATGAAGAAAAAAATCCCGATGCCGTAAGGTCTATGGTTTCCATTATAACGTACCTCGTCGACCTTAGTGGGACACCCTGTATATAATTTCTTGAATTTTTTTGTTTTAGATATTACCAACTGACATAGTCTCACAAAAAATCTGTCGGAGGTGCTACAAAAACGTGCGAAAAATACACGAAATTGTCCAATCTGCTATCATGCACGATCAAAACTTAAAGGTTTATATTTCCTTCCTAACTCAAAGAATGATCTTGATAAACAAGTATTCTATTTTCAGGAAAAACGTCAACATTACATCGAGAACCTATCAAGCACCTGCATAACAATCAAAAAAGATAATCGAGTGCCTGTCCAAAAAGAAACCGAACCAAAGGAAACTTATGTTGTTAGTCCCAAACTAGAGCCCTGCTTATTTCCCAATAATACTGTGGAAAACTTCCAAGAGAAAACTTCAGCAAAAAAGAAAAAAGGTCCTACAACAATACATTCAAGCATCGTTAATGTCCAAGGAAAGTATCCTCATATTAAGCTACCCAAAAAATCTCTGGATATGGATATAGCACCTATTGTGTCGTTTACTCTGGGAGAAGTGGATACTTACTTTGAAAATAGGAACCTGGATATGTCCAAGTATATTTACAGACAAAAAAGAATAAAGAAGAGGAAACAATTTGATTCTGACAGTCATCCTTCTAAATCTGCTACAAGCCAAACCGTCAGTTCAGTAAATGGAAAAAGCATGACTGTTGCAGCTGATGAGACCATTAAAAATCCAGAATTAGAAACTTCTGACAACGTGCTGATGTTAGATGATTTACCCTCTTCAAATAAAAGAAAATTTTTATTCGGCAAAGATCCAAGTCTAAAAATAAAAAAAATATCAGTTGGAACACCTACGAATTCAACAGTTGTCTTTGATCGACTTTTGCCGAATACTTTATCTGACCATATAACATCTTATCCACAAGATGATCCTCGAATCGCCACCAAACCTGATTTTATTCAAGTCTTAGGTTTAACACCTGCAACAGATGAAGCTGTATCTCAAAACTCCCTCATATGCCAAATTTGCAATAATGTACAGGCCAGCAAACGAAAAAACTTATGCACCAAATGTAAGTATCCATAATGACGTTACTGTGGATGGTCTCGAGAATAACAAATGTAAAGAACCCAGTACATCATTGTCAATGCGAAAATCTCTTCCTGCTACAGTTTTAGTATCGAAGTAAGTTTCTGTTCGTAACAAAAGGTCATTACCAGCAACCAAACGTTCGGAAGTTCGCAGAAGTCATCGAAAACGTAGGCAAATTATTCAACTATAAAAATATTTAAAAAACTGATGCAACTTGATACATTCATAATCACATTATCACATTTTTGGTATGTAACTAAAAATATATTATTAGGTGAAATATTCTTGAGTTTTTTTTTTTGGATAGAGTATTTTGTTCCTGAAGCTTATTATTGAGTTTAATTTAATAAAGCCAAAGGTTACGTTCAGGCGATGCCAGCGGCTAAGTTCAGCCACTCAGCAGGAACTTTATTCTCGAAACAGGGAAGCAGCATTCTCGTGAGAACGAAGGTTCTGGCTTTGTCGTCCGGCATAGCACTGACAATGACAGAGCATTCGTTCTTATGAGAACGCTGTTCCTCGGTTTCGAGAATAAAGTTCCTGCCGAGTAGCTGAGCTTAGCCGCTGGCACCGCCTGAATGTACCCAATGACATCAACACACAGATAGACGGATCATCCCATACATAAACTGATATTTGTTGTGTTGACAAGACCACCCATTGGTCAGGGAAGGTGAGTTGTTCGCGTGGTCGGGGTGGGGAGACATCATTGCTCAAAATGGCGTAAAAAACCCCTCGTATTGGTCGTTTCTTGTTTAACGCTAATGAATAATCCCTGCGATAAAGATAGGTAGCTACTCCAACCAGTGGCGGACCTAGGACCTTTGGGGCCTGACGCAAAAATTTTTTTTGGGGCCCTGTCATGCTTTTTTTTAGATATTTTTCTTGTGGTGTTCAGGGCCGTATCTAGACCAAAATTTGGGGGGGGGGGGTTAGTAAAAGTGGCAAAAAAAATTGTTACACTAGTAATAAAAAAAAAAAATAAATAAGTATTTAATAATTGTTGTTTTTTTTTAAGTTAAATTTTTTGAGTTTTATCATTTTTTTGGGGGGGTTTGAGCCCCCAAAACCCCCCCTAGATACGGCCCTGGTGGTGTTGGGGTGTGAGGTGAGTGTGCGGAAGTTATTTATATTTTTGAAGTTTTTAACAACCAAATATAGAAACAAATTTATTCAAAAAACAAGTTTATCAAGAACATATGAGACAAAAAACAAGTTGAACGAAAAAAAAAAATTGTAAAAATTCAGGAACTTTTTATCTAAACAAAAAGAAATATAACATAGTAGTACCGCACTGCACTGATACTGTCCGTACTCCACCGACAAATGCCATAAATTATCTGGTTTGGAAGACAATAGGCAATTTAATACGAGGATAACCAAGCATAATCTTTTGCTGGATTATATGATGTGTCATTTGTGTTATACTCCCCCACCATCAAATTCTGGAATACTCGAGGATCAAGAACACTTAGTTGCTTTTGTGAGAACAAACCGAAAATCACCTTTTCTACATTTAAAATCGACGAAGAAATTAACTCACTAGCACAGCCTGAATCGCAAGCATTCCATCGAGGTCTGCGGGTGACGTGCATTTGCTCAAATGTATCATGAAAGTGCACCCACGCTCAAAAAAGAAGCAGTCGAAAGACGAAGTGTTGGAAAGCTACCCGGGGTAGAGCACAGCCGGTGAAACTCTCAACTTCAAGTGACGATATCTTGAAAACTATGTACCTATCACAAAGTATGGCGGTTTTTTTCAAAAACTTTCTTGATGTCTTAGCTTTGTTTCGTTCGCTGGTAGTATGGCAGAAATCCTTAAAACAAAAAAGTTTCTAGCTTACTGAAAAAAGTACTGCATAAAAAGTGTCTAGTTCTTCGAAAAAAGCGAGTTTTCTAGAAAAACAAAATTATCTTAGTGATTTTCGCTAATATCTATATAAAAATAATGAATTACATATCTCAATTAGTTCCGGAGATATCGCGAGGTATGTATGTGTGAAAAAGTATGAAAATTGAATTTTGACAAATTTATGACATTTTTCGATATAAAAATTGTTGGACCTACGAAAAAATCTTGTAATTAGCCATTTCAGGTGACCATGGACCTATTCCATAGATCTGTAAAGGTCTTATGTAGTTATACCTTGAAAAAAAAAAAAATTGGAACATTTTTGCCGCTTTTTCAGTCTACTATTGGGTATTCTGATAATAAATTGAGATTGTTACATCGGTTTTGTTTTGTTATAGATTCCTATTTGACTGGTATTTTCAGGGTGGATTTGTAAAGTCCTTATTGATCTCACTGGTTGCTATTTACGTAGTGATAAAAAGATTATCCTTAAGGCCTTTTTAGGCTTGAGTAAGAAGCGCATTTTTCCTTTTCCTAAACAACATGGCAGATGTCAATGTTTGGATCAGACAATTAATGCAATTGGAACATTTTTTCACTCTGAACTTACACTGCTTCAGATCATCAGCGTCACCGCATACCGGACAAGTAATAGTTTTTATGTTTATACTATAAAGACCTTTTGCTTGTTGGTCCAAGAAACGGGGATCTGAAAAGAGGGTCTACCTCAACATAATTAAAAGTTGAATTTTTTTTGGTGGGATCGGTTCATTTTAATATGCTAAACAACATATTAAGTTTGCGACCTTGTACTTCCATAGGGTTTTCAGTTAGGGGTGGTTTTTAGGGGTAATTTGCGGTTTAGTGAGAACGCTGCTCAAAGGGATGGTTCAATAGCAAAAAGTTTCAAATGAATGTTGTAGTTGCAGTTTTTTGCTATAAAAAACTAAGCGACAGCACCCCTCTATCTTCTATAGTTATTTTTCTGCAGCGTCCCGAATAGTAGCATGTTTTTGTTCAAGATCACTGAATCAACGTTTTGCCATTTTGCGCGCATTCGTTGCAGCAGCGGCCGAATGCATAATCCGATTTCAATTTTTCAAACACCGCATTATTGCTAATGAAATGCACTCTCCAATGCTTTTTTGTTCGAATTTTTTGCTTGAAAATTAAGCGAGCACGGACTTGTCTAATGTGCGAGGAAGTTGTAAATTACATCGAAAACTACCCCTTTCTTTCATTCACTGTAATTTCTAAACGGGGCCAAATATTTAGTGACAGTTTTCGACAATCGGCAGCCCATTTATTCCTCTCATAATGCCCCAGCGGATTTTTTTTTCGTTAATTACTTAATGACTTATTGGCCTGAAAACGTCGCGCGGGATTTTTCAAAAAGTGAAAAAAAATTAAAATTGTCACATAGCGCTGAAATTTGGTACATTTTGGCGCAAACCGAAATCCGATATCTGCATCCGTTTTCAAGTTATTTGCGAATAACTATTTTAATCGAATATCTCCCTCCTATCATTTTAAACCAATCAAAAAATCTCATTTTGTAGTCAAAAATTATTTTCAAGTGGAAAAATTTCATGACATGACATGAAAACAAAATAAAATACTCATAAATGTTAATAAATCAATAAAAATTTATTGTTTTGCTCAGTAAGGAAACATTCTTAACAAAAACCAGTCGTGCTTCTAATTTTTCCTGACGCAAAATCTAAAAAACTCGTTTGCAAGTAATTTGTTTACCAAAATACTGGCGTGAATTTTTTTCATCTATGAGTGTGTGGAAGGTAGCACTTTACAGCACACGTGCGGTAAAGTACTTGAAATACAAAAATATTGACACTCGAAGGTGAAATTTTGTACCAACACATGCCGAAAGTGCCTTTACCGCTCTTGACGCCATGACAACTGCTGTCGCGTGCGGTAAAGCCCTTAACGGCTTGACCGAACTCGCGTCGTTCGGTCAACTGCCGTTGCGTACGGTAAAGTATCACTTTCCTCATTTGTTAGGTGAATAACTATAACAGGTACGAGCGTTATAATAGGTATTTACGTAACAAGTGCTGAAAGTGATACTTTACCGCACGCGACAGCAGTTGTCATGGCGTCAAGAGCGGTAAAGGCACTTTCGGCATGTGTTGGTACAAAATTTCACCTTCGAGTGTCAATATTTTTGTATTTCAAGTACCTACTTTACCGCACATGTGCTGTAAAGTGCTACCTTCCACATACTCATAGATAAAAAAAATTCACGGCAGTATTTTGGTAAACAAATTACTTGCAAACGAGTTTTTTAGATTTTTCGACAGGAAAAATTAGAAGCACGAGTGGTTTTTGTTAAGAATGTTTCCTTACTGAGCAAAACAATAAATTTTTATTAATTTATTAGAATTTATGAGTATTTTATTTTGTTTTCATGTCATGTCATGAAATTTTTCCACTTGAAACTAGTTTTTGACAACAAAATGAAATTTTTTGATTGATTTAAAATGACAGGAGGGAGATATTCGATTAAAATAGTTATTTGCAAATAACTTGAAAACGGATGCAGATATCGGATTGCGGTTTGCGCCAAAATGTAGATAATTTTTTGCTCTTTAAGCAGAGTTATAAAAAAATATATCATGCCATTTAAATTTTTCCAGAAAATTAAAAAAAACTGGATCTTGGTTAAATAGCGCCCTCTAGAAGACACGGTGGGAACTATCGACCCCGAACGAAGTGGTGCTCTTATTAACATTGAAATTCTCTTTCGAATAAGCCCGAATTGAATGAGTTTGGATAAGGGGTATGGAAGATACAGCAATTTTTAAAACTATTTTTTCCCCAGCTTCCCCCACCCTTATTAGTGAAGATACGAAAAAAGGCTAATAAGCAAACTGGCGCAAAAATTAACGAACTTTTGATTTCTGTTGTTAAAACAGTACCTTGATATAGCGATTTTTCGAGAAAATTTGAATTTTTAGTTATATCATCGTGATTGCGCCCCCTAGCGGCCATCTTAGAAACTTGAAAATAATTTCCATCAATTTCTCTTGGCCGATTTAGTGATGAAGAAAAAAATCCCGATGCCGTAAGGTCTATGGTTTCCATTATAACGTACCTCGTCGACCTTAGTGGGACACCCTGTATATAATTTCTTGAATTTTTTTGTTTTAGATATTACCAACTGACATAGTCTCACAAAAAATCTGTCGGAGGTGCTACAAAAACGTGCGAAAAATACACGAAATTGTCCAATCTGCTATCATGCACGATCAAAACTTAAAGGTTTATATTTCCTTCCTAACTCAAAGAATGATCTTGATAAACAAGTATTCTATTTTCAGGAAAAACGTCAACATTACATCGAGAACCTATCAAGCACCTGCATAACAATCAAAAAAGATAATCGAGTGCCTGTCCAAAAAGAAACCGAACCAAAGGAAACTTATGTTGTTAGTCCCAAACTAGAGCCCTGCTTATTTCCCAATAATACTGTGGAAAACTTCCAAGAGAAAACTTCAGCAAAAAAGAAAAAAGGTCCTACAACAATACATTCAAGCATCGTTAATGTCCAAGGAAAGTATCCTCATATTAAGCTACCCAAAAAATCTCTGGATATGGATATAGCACCTATTGTGTCGTTTACTCTGGGAGAAGTGGATACTTACTTTGAAAATAGGAACCTGGATATGTCCAAGTATATTTACAGACAAAAAAGAATAAAGAAGAGGAAACAATTTGATTCTGACAGTCATCCTTCTAAATCTGCTACAAGCCAAACCGTCAGTTCAGTAAATGGAAAAAGCATGACTGTTGCAGCTGATGAGACCATTAAAAATCCAGAATTAGAAACTTCTGACAACGTGCTGATGTTAGATGATTTACCCTCTTCAAATAAAAGAAAATTTTTATTCGGCAAAGATCCAAGTCTAAAAATAAAAAAAATATCAGTTGGAACACCTACGAATTCAACAGTTGTCTTTGATCGACTTTTGCCGAATACTTTATCTGACCATATAACATCTTATCCACAAGATGATCCTCGAATCGCCACCAAACCTGATTTTATTCAAGTCTTAGGTTTAACACCTGCAACAGATGAAGCTGTATCTCAAAACTCCCTCATATGCCAAATTTGCAATAATGTACAGGCCAGCAAACGAAAAAACTTATGCACCAAATGTAAGTATCCATAATGACGTTACTGTGGATGGTCTCGAGAATAACAAATGTAAAGAACCCAGTACATCATTGTCAATGCGAAAATCTCTTCCTGCTACAGTTTTAGTATCGAAGTAAGTTTCTGTTCGTAACAAAAGGTCATTACCAGCAACCAAACGTTCGGAAGTTCGCAGAAGTCATCGAAAACGTAGGCAAATTATTCAACTATAAAAATATTTAAAAAACTGATGCAACTTGATACATTCATAATCACATTATCACATTTTTGGTATGTAACTAAAAATATATTATTAGGTGAAATATTCTTGAGTTTTTTTTTTTGGATAGAGTATTTTGTTCCTGAAGCTTATTATTGAGTTTAATTTAATAAAGCCAAAGGTTACGTTCAGGCGATGCCAGCGGCTAAGTTCAGCCACTCAGCAGGAACTTTATTCTCGAAACAGGGAAGCAGCATTCTCGTGAGAACGAAGGTTCTGGCTTTGTCGTCCGGCATAGCACTGACAATGACAGAGCATTCGTTCTTATGAGAACGCTGTTCCTCGGTTTCGAGAATAAAGTTCCTGCCGAGTAGCTGAGCTTAGCCGCTGGCACCGCCTGAATGTACCCAATGACATCAACACACAGATAGACGGATCATCCCATACATAAACTGATATTTGTTGTGTTGACAAGACCACCCATTGGTCAGGGAAGGTGAGTTGTTCGCGTGGTCGGGGTGGGGAGACATCATTGCTCAAAATGGCGTAAAAAACCCCTCGTATTGGTCGTTTCTTGTTTAACGCTAATGAATAATCCCTGCGATAAAGATAGGTAGCTACTCCAACCAGTGGCGGACCTAGGACCTTTGGGGCCTGACGCAAAAATTTTTTTTGGGGCCCTGTCATGCTTTTTTTTAGATATTTTTCTTGTGGTGTTCAGGGCCGTATCTAGACCAAAATTTGGGGGGGGGGGGGTTAGTAAAAGTGGCAAAAAAAATTGTTACACTAGTAATAAAAAAAAAAAATAAATAAGTATTTAATAATTGTTGTTTTTTTTTAAGTTAAATTTTTTGAGTTTTATCATTTTTTTGGGGGGGTTTGAGCCCCCAAAACCCCCCCTAGATACGGCCCTGGTGGTGTTGGGGTGTGAGGTGAGTGTGCGGAAGTTATTTATATTTTTGAAGTTTTTAACAACCAAATATAGAAACAAATTTATTCAAAAAACAAGTTTATCAAGAACATATGAGACAAAAAACAAGTTGAACGAAAAAAAAAAATTGTAAAAATTCAGGAACTTTTTATCTAAACAAAAAGAAATATAACATAGTAGTACCGCACTGCACTGATACTGTCCGTACTCCACCGACAAATGCCATAAATTATCTGGTTTGGAAGACAATAGGCAATTTAATACGAGGATAACCAAGCATAATCTTTTGCTGGATTATATGATGTGTCATTTGTGTTATACTCCCCCACCATCAAATTCTGGAATACTCGAGGATCAAGAACACTTAGTTGCTTTTGTGAGAACAAACCGAAAATCACCTTTTCTACATTTAAAATCGACGAAGAAATTAACTCACTAGCACAGCCTGAATCGCAAGCATTCCATCGAGGTCTGCGGGTGACGTCATCACTACAAGCTGCTGATAGTGACGTCACTCGCAGGCCCAGAATGATACAATTGACACATCACATAACCCAGCATATCAGATTATGCTTGATTATCCTCGCGAAAAATTGCCTAAGTAATAGCTAAAAAGCCGCGTAAAGTCGACGTGTCCGCAGTTGCCGCATCGCGTCAAGTGGATCAGGGCTGGGATCACGACATTCTACTAGAATTCTACTTTCATGACGTCAGGTTGCCTAGCAACTGTCATCATCGCCTGTACCGTAAGAGTGTATGTGTAATGTGTCGCGAATGACGTCATGAAAGTGGAATTCACTTGTCATGATTCCAGCCCTGGATTCCCTACAGGGCCGTTATTATCGAAACAGGAGATAGGCGTTCTGTCTTAGTTGCCCATATTTCTATTTCCATAACACTGACAATGACAGTGCAATCGGTTTTTCTCTTGAGAACGCTGTTCCTCGGTTTCAAGAATAGGCATCCTGGAATACAACGTTGCCGTCTCTTTCAAAATTTAATTTTCGATTTTTTTTATATCTACGAGTTTATTTTTTGATTCGTTTTTATCGGTATTTTCAGAAGCTGGTTGTGTGGGGGCCCCTCAGCTCTGGGGGCCCGACGCAGAGTGCGTCGTTTGCTTCATGCTAGATCCGCCACTGACTCCAACCAACACCTGCCTGCCATCGAACAATCCGCTTCTTGGCGGCGTTTTGCTACAATCCGCTGTTGCCAAATTGAGTTCAGAAATAAAATTGAAAATGTTATAATTAACATTTTCAAAGGAGAAAAATATATTATTTAGGGATTCAAGACAAAATTTGGCATTCTCAGTGGTGGGGCTAGCCCAAAAGAGACAGAGAGATGTTGTCATACGAAAATGTTGTTTATTGTTCTGTCTATCTGTGTTTTGATGTCATTGAATAAAGCCAAGTCGAGATGTCTATTTGAGGTTAGAGATGGAATAGGATTAGGAAACTTGGCTTGAATATGTTTCCATGCATCATGGACTTCGTTTTCATTTTTGCGCAAAGCAAGACATGAGTAGCTTCCCAAATAACAGGATCCTATGCATAGATATCCAGAAGAAGCAGAACTCTTCCACAAATCCACTCCATTTCAACCACAAACAAAACAATCAAAACTTGTCGCGACTTATACAATGCTTATACAGAGTAATGTAGCGCATCGACTCGCCTACTTGTCATATGCTAGTCGCGCCCTTTGACTTGCGACGATTTACCGACAGCCAACGGCAAGTACAAGTCTCGACCTGAGCATAGGCAAGTCTTCATACACATTACTCGAAACTTGGCAATTACTTCACAAGTATCACATAATGAGTAGCCGCCTTAAGACTTACTGAAGACAGGCACACCGTAGTGACTACTAAGACTTAGAAAGACTTATAAGTATAAAATAAAGTTGAATAGAACATATACCAGAACTCCTGTCTCCTATGAGAGCATGATGAGGTGTTTTCGAATTCAAACTCAATTTATTAGAAAGATTATATATTTTTAAGAAAGATTATACATTTTTAAAAAACATTATTATTAATAGTATTTGTTGTGACTGCTAATGAGAAGAATTGCCACAAGATCTTGCTCAATAAATTTGCTGAAAAAGAAAATAGAAAATTAGAATGTTTCATTTTTGGTATGAACCCAAAATAGTTACCTGATCAGCGTCGAGTGGAAGGACCTGGTTGATCCCTCATCTGCTTTGCCTCTTGGGCACGTTTGGCAAAGAGCGCTTGCTTCTCGGCCATAAACTTCTCCATCTGAAAAATCAAAAAAAAAAATCCAAATAATAATTTGTTTTTGCATGAACTATAAGATACTGTCCTTGACTAATGACTAGTCCCAATCCAATTAGAGACTGTGACAGTTTTTTTTTTTCAATAATATTCCTGCTACACAAATAATTTTAAGCTCATTCCAACTATATGGGAATTTATAATTTATTGCTTGAAATTTCAATGTTTACTACAATGACAGAAATTATGGACACCCCTAAGTGTGATAGAGCTCTCCAGTGTTTTGGCCTCCAGCTGCACACAAATAAACAAACACGTCTTAAAGGGGGTGTGACCCAAAAATGAAAGTTTGAGTGCAAAAAAATCTAAGAACAAATATTTAAACCACATCTTGCTACGATGAACCGTTTTCGAGTTAGGGCGGTTCAAAGTGACGAACGCCTAGGCTGTGACGTCACACCGGCTTCGGAGCACACCAGTTAAAGCACGAGTAAAATTTTCCATAACAAAAGTCAGCGATCTCACTTAGAGCGAATTGCAACCACTTTAGGGCGCGGTTCACTGACGACTGAACGAACAGAAGGCTACGATTTCGGCGGTTAGCCGGTGTGACGTCACAAGTTCCCGCAAAATTTATCTGCATAGGGGATTTCCTCGGATACTATTTTGAATATAAGACTGCGGATTTCACGAGAAATCTTAGACAGAACCGCTTTCCAGCTGTGTGCTTCAAGCACAGTGTTCTGTGTTTGAAACGCAAAAGATAGCAGCTCTCGAAGCGCAGTACGGCTGAAACACGAACATGCGCTTGAAGCATTTGCGCGCGCAAAAGCTCAATTGCGTGCTCAAAATGGTCAGCTGGAAAGCGGCTTAAGCTGTTTTTTGGGTCACACCCCCTTTAAAACAGAATTTTTTTACTTGAAATATTTAACAATTTTATTGGCGAATGCGCAGAAGAGTTCACTTGTGTGTTCTGCTGACCAATTGATATTAAGTAGAAATTATTTTATGGGGGAAAATAAATGAGCTGAAAAACTGAAATAAAAAATCGGACATAACTCTGGTGTCATGCCATACCTGCCATACACAATGAAGTATTAATATTTCCATCTGTTAGTAATAGCTCCTTCCAAACGGCCAGTTGTAGATGGACTCCTAGTCAATATAATGAATGTGTGCTTTAGGGTAAGGCTGTATAACCAGGTTATCAAACGTTTTTAAATAGAAGGCGGTGTGGAGTGATATATCGTTTTAAAGGTATCTTTATTCTTAATTTAATCTCCGATTCTGAAAACATTTGGTTTAGCGATTTTCAAATGATGGCCAAAAAACAAAGGTTTGTTTTGGTCAAATATATTTATTTTTTTTCATTATTTTATGAGTACTTTTTTTTAAGTTACCAATGTCATTACGTCATTATTTATCACTGAAAAAAAAAACAATAATGAATAAAAAACCGATAATTTTTTTTGTATGAGTGTTTATGACCAAAACAAACCCATGTTTTTTCATCATCATTTGAAAACCGCTAAACCGAATGTTTTCAGAATCGGGGATTAAATTAACCCTCCGTACACACACTGGGGTCTACCGGACCCCAACAAAAGTTTGAAAGCGTGGCAAATTACGGAACTTTTAGCGATGGTTTCAAGACTCCATGTAAATTTAGTTTACGCCCCTCACTACCTAAACCCCAAACGGCAGAATCAAGCATTTATTAGTTTATGACTGACAAGCGTGTTAGTAGATCGCGGGGTCTAATATATCCCAGTGTGTGTTGCGAGTAACTTATTTGTGAATATACTTTTTGTATGTATCTAATAATTTGATACCAATTTTTCTGTTTTTGTATTTTATTTTACTTTTATAATAAGAGAATTTATTAGATTTTATTCAAAAATATTCGTGTTTGTTGATAGAAAGTTATTTTTCCACTAAAACATTTTTATTATTTTTTGTATAATAACAGAATATTTACGTACTTTATGTCCTCACTGTATACTTATATCAAATGATTAGTTTCAGTATTGCATTTGAGGAAGAAAAAGAAAAGACTTGAATATGGGGTAAATAAAACTTGGGTTGGATTCCGATTGTCATTTTGTTGTGACATACAATTTTCAGAAAGCATAATTACCTGAAGAAACTTTTTATATGCAGCCAACATTTCCGGATTGTTCTTAACTATCTCCAGTATCTCTTGATGCTTCTGCTCAGGAGTTCCTGGGGCCACTAAGGCTTGCTGCACCTCATATGCTGCCTGCATTTTCCAAGCCGGAATAACTCCAGCAACTGCGGCAGCGCCTACAGGGTTACCCATTGGTTAGCAGGTTACCTATAAAAAAGCATTGGTTTTCAGTTTTTTTTTTTGTTTAAATACTAATTTTCTTATGGAGGATGAACTGCTAAGGATCTTTAGTGTACAAAGTTTGGGATGTACGAGGATGTCTACGGATATTTGGAGATGCCTAGGCATTATTTATGGAAGTCACTACAATGATTTGCCTTCAGTTTTTTTAATGATTGTAATCTTGTCAGTCTATCACAACATGCATATCTGAAAGGTAAATCAACTCAAACAGCAATTTTTCAATTTACATATAATAGGTATAGGTACTTAAATTTCTTGAAAAAAAAAACTGCTGGGCTATTCATCGACTTATCAAAAGCTTTTGACTGCCTAATCAGAAACTATTTAAAAGAAAAGCTAAAAAATTAGGTATGGTATAAGGGAAGCATTTTGAGTTGGCTGACCTCATACTTATCAGATCGATGGTGATGTGTGAAAATCTGGAAATCAATAAGGACAATAACTCCTCTAGATCAGGTTGGCATACTAGGGCTTATACAATTCCTGATCATGATTAACGATCTGTGTTCGGTGTCCAGTGGATTGGAAGAGTCTGTAATAACAAACTATGTAGATGAGACCAATCAGCTGGTTGCGGAAGTCGATCGGCATGACTTGGAGGAAAGTGCAATGAGCTATATTTTCGAGCAGAGGATCGGTTTGAAAAAAATGAACTAGTCATAAACGAGAGCAAGACAAGCATTATGATTTTTTGCACCAATAAACTAAAAGAGAAACCATCAGCAATATGTATCCATAATCAGGAAATTGACACATTAGAGCACACTAAATTTTTAGGTGTTATAATTGATGAATTTCTAAAATGGTCAACACACATTGAAAGTTTGGTGAAAAAATTAAACAAGGTTTGTTTTTGCACTACAGTACTAAAACAATTATGTAGAAGCCAGTGTAGAAGACACCCAGGTTTTTTGTTTGGGAAGGATTTGATGATGATATAAATGGAAAGTTTGTAGCTATTAACCAAAATCGCAAAAAAAAATAAATAATCTTTTTATCAGTGCTAAATTTCGGGGAGGGCTAGGGGGGGTGGTGGTGGTGGTTTAACTCCAAAACCCCCCCTTGGGTGCGCCACTGATTTCATTATCCCCTTTGTTTTATTGCACATCACAACACCATTTGTTATCCATCAAATGTGATTACCTAATTATCAATTACTATTAAAAAAATGTTTTGCCATTCATACAAACACTCTCACAACAGAAATTTTGAAAAAGAGCCAATCCCGACGCCAGTGCCCTGAAAGCCGGTTTATTGTTTATTGCACCGCACTATCACAAGGTGAGTCACGCTGATGCAGATAAAATAATAAAAACCATATTTGCGTCGCATATTTCACCGAATTTTTGTGCAGGTGAATCACTCACCTAGGAATGCAACTACCTAAATGCGATGAATGTTTTGTGTTGTGTGCCCCTACAAATGTAATAAATACTTCAATCGGAGAAGCCATCATTATATTTCCAAAGAAAAATTTGCTGTATGGATGGAAGATGGAACCTTATGAAGGAAGAAAGGAACAAATTGAAAGTTGGACTTACCAAGGAGTTGATTATCAAATAGAATGGATTTCTCTCTTCTCTACTACACTCTTTTAACAAACGCAAAAAACAAAACTGTTAAAACTAGCTTCAAACCACATACGATTTTAAACTAACCAACCAGAGAAAGCTAAATACCCAGCGACAGACCACGAGCAAAGCACACTTGGCAATGGCATTCACGGCATTAGCTAGCATACAAACAAATTAAAACAAACAAATACAAAAATGTCCCCCACTGACCCCCACCACTTGTATCGAACCATTTCCAATCAATGGCAATCCTGTCTCGAAAACAAGCAATGCGTTCGGTATTTTGATCTGAGTTCTCCGAGCTTGAATTTACCGTTCGTTTATTTAAAAAGTACTCGGTGCAGGCTCATTACGGCTCCGTTCAGCACGCTCTGCTCTTTGAGCAAAATACCGAACGCAAGGAAGGTAATGGAGCTGAAGCCCGGGACACATCTATCATGCATTCTTCCGATCCGACTCCGATCATACAATCAGGGTCCTTATTCTTGGAACAGGGAGTAGCGTTCCCAGACGTTCTCCTGGGAACGCTGCTTCCATGTTCCAAGAATAAGAACCTTGATTGTATGATCGGAGTCGGATCTGAAGAATGCATGATAGATGTGTCCCGGCCTTAAGCCTAGTACTCATAACTGCGAAATTCGCATTTTTTTGACATTGCGTTGACAATTTGACGGTTTATGCGTGTATCAAACGTCAAATTGTCGAAGCAATGTCAAAGAAATGCGAATTTCGCAGTTATGAGTATTAGGGTACTAGGCTTAAAAAAGGACCAATAAGAGTAAAAAGTGACAGATGACAGATCAAATGTTAGCCGCTTTCCAGTATCGGGTGTGAAGCTCGGAGCTACTCGGAACGTTGAGCTCCCGAGCTATACGTACGGACAAACGTCTCACGTCATGATACTGGAACGGTACAAATCTAGTGCGTGGCGCTCTCGGGGTGCTCTAGAGCGCGCCAATGTGCATACTGGAAAGAAGAGTAACACCGAAGAGAGCACACGTCGTCTTGACCGAGCTTGACTCTTGACCCAGGCCAGAGTTGAGCAATTGAGCTGGCGGAATTTTTGGATAAAATTACACTGGCTAGAAAACGTCAACATTTTTTGCGAATCCAGTTGAGGTGTATTCAACTTTTTTGCGGATAAATAATTATAGCTTAGCAGTAAGCACTGACACAACCGGCACTGAGCTATAATATTCTATTATATATTATTACTAAGAGTAACACCGAAGAGAGCACACGTCGTCTTGACCGAGCTTGACTCTTGACCCAGGCCAGAGTTGAGCAATTGAGCTGGCGGAATTTTTGGATAAAATTACACTGGCTAGAAAACGTCAACATTTTTTGCGAATCCAGTTGAGGTGTATTCAACTTTTTTGCGGATAAATAATTATAGCTTAGCAGTAAGCACTGACACAACCGGCACTGAGCTATAATATTCTATTATATATTATTACTGCAATGGACTAGAACATTAGAGAGTTATTGGAACTAATAAATACTGCCTCGCAGTATTAAGGATCTACGTTATTTTATTAGTGCATCAGCACTATTTTTCCAAGAAAAAAACAGTTATTGGAAGACTATAGTAGGTGCTAGAGTATCACCTTATTGTGTATTCATAATTTTGACAGCTGATAGCTATGTTTATAAATTTCAACCTCAAAAAGTGTTTATTTTTGTTTGTGATTTTTTGCCGATACTCATTTTTCGATGCTACCCACAGTAAAATGGAAAACTACTGTAAAAAATAAATTTTCCAAGTAAAATTACGTCACCGTCGAAAAGCGAAACGTCAAAGTCGTCCAAAATGTCAGAAATTTGAAATAAGGGAAGTTTACTGCCTCGCACTAACCATACACAAATAAAGACAAGCAGTAACCTTATTAAGGGAATCCTTATTTTCAGACCCAAATGCGCATGCGTAGATGTCAAAATAAGGCTAATTTAAATACTGCTTGTCCTTATTGCACGTCCAATAACTCTCTATTATATATTTTTATCTTCAAGGCAAGCGTTTGAACTTTATTTTATTTTATTTTTCCAACGCTCGATACAGAATTGATCCATTATGTTCCTAGGATTAAAAATATATTTTTTCACTTCTAACCTGAGAAATTGTCATTATTCAATCTATTTTTCTAAGAAAAAATTGAATTTCTCTCCCTAGGTTAATAATGAAAAAAAACCTTAGGTCAATAATGAAAATGACGTCATGACGCAAGGATATTGTCATGACGTACCAGAGCCCGGATTCTATTTTACGAGTCGAGTCGAGTCGAATTAGTTTACTTAGTTACTTTCACACCTAGGAGGAGCTCCGGAACAGCTCCGGGGCTTCACGCGCTTATTCCTTTCGATAAGTGTTTGTTGCACCACGCATCTGTTCCTTGCAAATCGGGGGCGACTGAACATCGGAGCGAGTAGCTCGAGTGTTTCAAACTCTTGAAAGGATTACAACTTTTGTCTGTTATGACCAATGAACTATAACCAAAAACTGGAATGCTAACATACTAGGACGAACTTGAAGCCTAGTGCGGCTGCTGCGGAGGGGATACCTGTTTTTGTCGCACTCATTATGTTAAATGGCGAAAGTTGCTCCAACACGTATTCCAATTGATGAAACCTGTGAAGGGAAATATGACAAAATTTTCGAAAACGTCATATGTCAGCGAGCAACAGAAAAAAACAACATTCCCCTTGTGGCATCTGTCTTTCATGGCTTCATTTTTTTAGCAGATATGGCAATGTGTGCGCATTCCAGTTTTTAGCTATAGTTCATTGGTTATGACACTTTGATATCGAATACGACAGCTTTCAATTTCAAACTGTCAATTTGCAAGAAAACAGGTTCTTGTATCCTGATGTAGATCATAGGAACTTACCATTAGTTATTAGTTGTATTCCTTTCAAGAGCTTGAAACACTCGAGCTACTCGCTTCGGTGCATAGTCGCCCCCGATTTGCAGGGAACATATGCGTGTGCAACAAACACTTTTCGAAAGGAATAAGCGCGTGAAGCCCCGGAGCTGTTCCGGAGCTCCTCCTAGGTGTGAAAGGAATACAACTACTGATAGAGGGCAGCACTTTCGACAAGAAAAAATAATTTGAGCACAGATTTGAAACCTATTTTTTATTTTCTATGAGCAGTAGTAAAAAAAATCTATATTTTCCTGGGTAGAGAAAGTCATTACATACCTTACCAATTTGAGGTGGTTGCTCGGTTACACGAATGTTCATGTTCGGAGCAGTAAAATGGGTTCTGAGCTTTGAATATAAAACTACAGGAAGGAGCGTTTTCTATCTGTCACTACAGACAACGCAGAGACGGAAACGGCCATTTTGAGCCTCCAAGTATGGACTCATCATTTGTTTTGGTGGTTCGCTGTGTCCTCATTCAAGTGGATGTTTAATGGATTTTAGCAGTTTGAAATGATAATAAGTACTGGAATTAGTGAGAAAAGAGTGAGTCATAATATTGACAATCATATTTAAATAAATATACGCCACTGCCAAACCGGAAATACTAGTCGGCCATATGCAACCTCCACATATTTTGGTCGCGCAGATTCGAAGTTATGCTCCTTCCTGTAGTTTTATATTCAAAGGTTCTGATGGACGTTTCCACCAACTATTTTAGGGAAGCCCTAACGATAAGTATTCCCTAAAATGACATTTTTACATGGAGAAATGTCAGTTTAAGGGATACCTATCGTTAGGGCTTCCCTAAAATAGTTGGTGGAAATGGCCATGAGTGACCTAAATATTAGGTCTGTTCGCACGACGCACGGAAATCAAAAACCAGACAGAGTGAATTTCATTGGTTGAGTTGAAACTCGTTTTCTGACTGTTTTCAAACAATGAAATTCGCTTTGGCTGGTTTGTGATTTCTGTGCGAATAGACCTAGTAGTATCGTCAATATAAATATAGACGATCGAATTGCGGGTTCGAAATCTGGGCCCTGGTTCTGCTTCCGAGTGTAGATTGGAAGGGGTCTTCTAGATTTTTTAGAAGTGCATTCTGAGCTTGTGTAGGGAATCTTGAATATACCCAATAACCTTTTTTAAATAAATGTGTGATTTTTTTACTACTTTAGAGTGATAAAAAGTAAAAAGAAATTTTTCCTTAAGTTTTTCTTTATATTATTATTTCAGGTTTATTTTTATCACAAAAGAAAAGTGACTCCGAAATGAAATATCGAAAGGGACTAGAGATTAGCTGTTTACGATCAACCACTTTCTGACCTAACTTGAAGAAATAACTGATTGCGATTACCACTTGCAGAATCAGTGCAACAAAAATGTATTCTTATCCTTATATTTCACATGCTTTCAGAAAAAGATGCGAATGCACTCAGGGGCGAGTTCAGGAATGACACACCCAGTGTGAGTGTGACACCGGTGCGACGCCCTAGCTCAAAAATGCTAGACGGTGCTATGGGCCCAATGGCCAATTGTCAATTCAGGCACACCAATAAAATCGCACTCGCACCCTGTGCGTTATTTCTGAACTCGGCCCTGTGCTTTGGTCAGAAAATGGTCTGATCGTAAGCAGCTCATTTAACTCGTCTTGTCCCGACATGATTAAAGGATCGGTTCGGAGCAAAGCGAATGGATAAAGGAACGCATCTATCGTTCGGTCGGAGTGTTCTGACAGGCGACCGGCGACAAGTCTTTAAAGTTCATTGCTCTCAAAAACGGGAAATTTGGCTAAAATAAATTAGGTTATGAATGATAACAGCCTTCAACTTCATTTTTCCAACTGTCACGATACTTGATTGTGATTTGTGACTATTCCTAAAATATCCTGGGCTCCTATCCTCACAGCCGCTAGCTGCTCCTATTTGTGTTGACCTAGGCTGGACGGACTGGAAGACGTGTCATTTGTCAGAGATATAGGTTCTATTAATAACTTTAATAAATTAGTTTTTAAATGAATTAACTATATTTTCAAAATGTTGGCTTCTTCAAGCCAAAGTATGTCAACCTCCAACTCCTATTCTAACGACCGAAGCCTGAACTTTGAAAATGAATATGCGGCAGAGCCTTCCACCGGGGGCTTTTTTCATTCTGACTTCAAGAAGTAAATATGGAATTTTTAAGTAATAAATGTTTATAGTGATACAATTTTAGGCACGACGATCTCAAAGAAATGCTGGATTCTAACAAGGACAGCTTGAAACTTGAAGCTATGAAGCGCATAATTGGGGTATGTTGTATGTTACTCATTAGCAACTTCTTTGTAGTTTAACGCTATAACATATTTTGCAGATGGTAGCCAAGGGACGTGATGCTTCAATGCTCTTTCCTGCAGTCGTAAAAAATGTTGTTTCAAAGAATATTGAAGTAAAGAAACTTGTATATGTCTATTTGGAACGATATGCTGAAGAACAACAAGATTTAGCTCTATTATCTATATCTACATTTCAAAGAGCTTTAAAAGAACCAAATCAATTAATAAGGGCTGGTGCATTAAGAGTTTTATCCAGTATAAGAGTTAAAATGATATCTCCTATTGTAATGTTGGCTATTCGAGATGCTTCCTCAGATATGTCACCTTATGTTAGAAAAACAGCTGCTCATGCAATACCAAAGTTAAACAGGTGAGAATCCAGACCATATTTTTTCCATTCTTCATCACAATGCAAAAGCAGAGTCCTTTTATAATGACAAGATACCTAGTAAAGGTACCTTTTTATAAGTTTATGTGCATATGGGTACGGTTGGGCTTTTGAGAACTGGGCGAAGACCTAGTATGTAAATAGTGTTCTAGACAAAATTGATGAGTATTGCAATAGAAATCTTCTTAAGGTTAACAAGAGAAAAACAAAGTATATTGTAATCGCAAAGGAAAGCATAAACCAACATAACATCGTAATGGGTAACGTAACGAGGGTTTAGATAGTGTCAACAAAATTAACACCTTAAGTAGATGACGTAGATGTTCACATAGTTTATCAAGATGATCAAAATTGGTAATTAACAGTCAACAACCAAGTCCATGGTCATATCATAATACAAGGCAGCAGCACAACTTCTATACAGGTTGATTGATGGTCGATGGTAGGTTAGACGTTTATGGAAAACGGAATGTTGGATATTTTTGAAAATTTGCATGCCCAAGTAATAGACCTATCTATTTTACCAGACAAAGAGGTAATAATACGAAAACTTCATTGAATAAAAAAAGACACATAACGCTCATTGCACAAGACGAGGCAAAACGTACCAAATTATGTTAGACTTACGTATAGCAATCCGCCTTCTTATTTGCACAGGATAAAAAGGAAAGGAGAAAAACCGCGTGTTGTGCAACGTATTTGTCAATGAAAATGTCAAACAACTTTTGAATGACACTTGTCAAGTTGAATATCAACTTAAGATTTATTCTTGTCAGACCACGTGCAATGAACAAGGATAAAGAGATGCCCAGCGTGCAAAACGATCACCTCACACCTGTATTAGCTAGCCAATAAAAAGACATTGCCTCGTGTTGCGCGCGCATTCCAGGTAAAAATAGATAGGTCTATTGCTCCTGATCTATCATTCTAAAATAATTTCAACAATGCGACGTTGCCGCTTATACCGAAAAGTAATATGAACTTTGAAATTTTAAATTTGACACCCTATATATTATTGCATTTTTCGCTCCGCTATTACTTTCTGATCATTTCTGTATAATACTATACCTATACCTATCTCTAGTAATTTTCGACTTAATAAATAATTTCTTTATTTTTTCTTCAAAACATAGCTCTAGTTAAATTTGTATTACTACGTCCCTGAGATTCGTAGAAAGTTTAAATTTTGGAGATAACTTAGGGAGGTCCTGCATATTACTTTTGAGCAAGAAAATTTGTTCTACATTATACAGGGTTGGTCAAAATTGGTAATTGTGCTGCCAGGTACAAAAAAGATGAAAAGTACACTTTTTTAAATAGAACACCCTGTATATTATGGAATATCATGAAAGGCAATTAAAATCCCTTACAAATGATGTATCATGTTCCTATACCTAAATAGTAAGGTTTCGGAAATACAGGCAAGTTTCTGTTAGAATGGGATTATTTTGGGATATTTTGTCTAATGGCGTTTCCAATTGGTAGATTTATATTGAGTATATTTTCATCTCTTTCTTTCAGCCTATTGTAGAAACAGATAGAAATACTTTTTCTTTACACTCATTCTACTAACCCGAATCGTCATTAAATAGCTAAAGTCTGTTTTTTTTTTTAAGATAAAAGTCAAAATGATATTATGTTGGCAATACAATGTAAAATTGTCAATGCTTTCAAATTTTTTATGTAGAAAAGGCTTGTGTTACCAACATAGTTACTAAATTTTTGACTTGGGGAATTATCTTTAAAAAAAACACAGACTTTATGTCATGATGAATCATAGGTAATTCAAATGATACAAACCACATGATTGGCAGGTGATTGGAACCATGGTTATTATTCAGGATTAAAAACAAATGCATAAGATGGTCCACTTTTTACAATATGTGATATGCAAAAATATTGTCATTGTTTTGTTTTTGTCTCTTTCCTACTCACGGTGTTTTTAACAGTTCAATCCAATGACGTCATAAAAGTCTTAGGTATTATACGCATCTATGGAAGTGGGCCATACATTTTACCATGACTATTTCCCTCCTGTTAATTTTGACCAATCAGAAGTGATAATTTTGGTGTCAAAAATAATGTTTAATTAAAAAAAGGAACTGTCTAGAGTCCCGAACGCGGGATTGCTAGAAAAACTCAAAATCCCGAAGAGGCGTGGCTTAATAACGCCATTCGGGACTTTCCAAAAATATTTCTAATCCCGACTTCGGGAACATGGCAAGAAAAGTAAAATCCCGAATGCGTAATAATTGTTTATGTATTATTTGTGTATCCTATACACCTAGGATAGATTAGCCAACTGCTCTGTATTTTGGACAGTTTTGGCTGAAAATTTGTATTCTTTATTGTGGGGTTAAATACAAATGACAAATTTTATTCATATAAAGAATTACAAGATGCTATTGATTTATATGAGAAAGAAAATAGGGTGCAATTTTGGAAACGGGATGCAAAAACTATCACATCCGCGAAGCATCATGCCCCAAGACAGTTAAAGATAAACCTAAACCTGATATAAGATGAAATTATGAAATAATCCCTAATCATGAACAAGTCGTTGTTGATACCACTATCGAGACTTATGAGATTCCGGACTATGATTAACAAGCGAGAGCAGCAGTCCGAAAGTTTTGAAATAATCCCTAATCATGAACAAGTTGTCGTTGATACCCCTATCGAAAATATGAGATCCACATGGACTATGATGAACAAGATCAGCAGCCCTGTTGATACCTACCCCTGTTGAAACTTATGAGGCATCAAGCAGGCAGAAAGGATAAACAAGATCAACAGTTAGGAAGAGAAGGAGAAATAAAATACGACACAAAATACACAGCGATCGGCAAGGGCAAAACCCTTTGAAAACATTTTTTTTACCAGTAAGTGTTAATTTATTGTTATTAGTATATATTTGCAATTTAATGAAAACAAACTTCATTTTGTTTACCTACTAGAAATACACGATATTTGTTTTTTGCTACTTCCATGTTTTTCTATTAATTGTCTGATAAAATTATAAGTCGGGAGTTTACTTCTGTTACAACAGTCCCGAGGTCGGGATTCGAATAATTTTTGGAAAGTCCCGAACGCCGTTAACCACGCCTCTTCGGGATTTTGCTTTTTTCTAACGATCCCGCGTTCGGGACTCTAGACAGTTCCTTAAAAAAATTGCCTGCCATCAGCTGTCAGCAAGTTTATTTGGTTTTTCCCACAGCAAGAGAGAAGAAATCTACAAAAAAATTGTAACAAGAATATGCAAAAAGTTCAACGAAATGTACCCTGATTTACGACCAATGAATGAAAGAAAATTTGTTCGGACACATTAGTTATTTGTATACCAAGGCCGCGAAATGCCTTTTTAGCGTACGTAGAGAAAAGTTATCGCCGAGGCAAGCGGCGGAGGCAAGATACTCTCAGGTACGCTAAAAAGTTTCGCGGTCATGGTATACACACTATTTTTTGTACTATAAAAATTATGTAAAGTTACAGAAAAACTGTATGAATTTGACAAGGATTTGACCCATTTTGCACGTCAGGTGTGGCGGCCGCGAAATTGAATTTTGCGGACGGTTGCACAAAAAATAACTTTATACAATTTGGTTCAAAACTTAAGAATGAACCAAGCTTACCCAAGCCCGTAATGTCTGATGAAGAAACATTGTGAATATTTCAGCCTACCTTCACGCATATCCCCAAGCTTCCATCTGAAGTGCAGCAGGTGATTTAGGCCTGAGCTATTATTATGTGTCGAAAATTTTTAACGATCATAATATGCATCCCTTGAAATTCACAAAAGTTCAACAGCTGAAACCGAATGATTACCAACGTCAAATTCAATATTAAGAGACACTTCTGACACACACTTATGACTACCTATCTAAACTTTCTAAAAAAAATTAATATGGACCGATGAAGCTGAAGAATGTATTTTTGATAGGAGAAATCAACTTTTGGGCTGATCAAAATCCATATGCGGTCAAGGAAAAAAAGATCCCAAACCCCCAGTTGCAACAAAATAGGTTGTGACAGTATTTTTTCTACTACCTCACGTAAAGTACTCACTTTATGCACCATTGCGAAGACGTTAAATTTTACTTCACACACTAGTGTGTAAAGTAATGTCAATGACAGATGTCGACACTGTCAATTTAGTATTTTTCTGGTAAATTACTTCACGCACTAGTGCGTGAATTATTTGTCTAAATTTATTTTTCTCACATATTTTATTAATAGTAGAAAAAATGTTGTATGCAATAAGTGTGTACAGTACCTTTTTTTACTCATGTGATTGTCGCACGTCACATTCGTGAAAAAAAGTTCACTTAACACACTTGTTACTGCTATTTAATAAGACATAATTTTTAAATACCTAAACAAATTCTAACAAATCAAATCAAATCAAATCAAAATTGCTTTATTGTAGGAAGACATAGTCTCATTTACAAAGCTGTGGAAAATAAACTACATAATCATAATATCCATAAGATCCAACTTCCTAATAGATTACATATCTTGATGATAAACTAGTAATAAAATTCTAATCACTAAACAATGTAAGATAAAAACAAAAATAAAAATTAAAAAAAAAAAAAAAATAAAAAAAAAAATAAAAATCAAAATAAAAATAAAAATAAAAATAAAAATAAAAATAAAAATAAAAATAAAAATAAAAATAAAAATAAAAATAAAAATAAAAATAAAAATAAAAATAAAAATAAAAATAAAAATAAAAATAAAAATAAAAATAAAAATAAAAATAAAAATAAAAATAAAAATAAAAAAATAAAAATATCAATATCTACCTATGAATGAATATCTAGGGTAGCATTGGGCTAGTTATTTAAACCTAATTGAAATTATGGGACAGGAACTCATCAAAACTGTAAAACCCCTCCGCAGCCAAGAGTCTTTTCACCGTATTTCTAAACACCCTGTAATCTACAATTCGTCGAATCTGGACAGGCAACTTATTGAACAGCCTTTTACTATTATAAAGAATCGAGTTCTTGGTTAAAGTTGAAGAGGGAATGGGCAGATCAATGGTAAACGAGCTTCGAGTATTTACAGCGGATACAGAGTGTACCAGATTCAGGTACTTCCTATGCATTAAGCACACAGACTCCAATATGAAAATGCTATAAGCCGTCAGTATTTTTTCAGCTTTAAATGTAGGCTTGCACGAGTCTCCGAGTCGCAAACCGAAAACACATCTAATAGCGCGCTTCTGTAACACAAATACTGACTGGAAGAGGTTATGAGAGCAAGAGCCCCAGAAACAAATGCCATATCTTAGATGGGACTCTATAAGAGAAAAATAAACATTCTTTGCGATATCGGAAGACAGTCTAGAGCACAAATTGGAGATATGAGTCCCAAACTTCAGCCTACTGTCAATGTACAAGCCCAAAAATCGGTTTTCGCTCAAGTTGCTGATAGGCTGACCGTCAATTGAAATGGAATTATTGAAATTACCCTTAAAGTGAATTATGTTCGTTTTGGAAACATTAAATGAAAGCAGATTAGCATCGCACCATTTTTTGATATTTGATAGGTCAGTGTTCACCATGTCATTGAGCAGAGCAACACTACCATGATGCCACAGGATAGTAGTGTCGTCTGCAAAGGAAGTACATTGGCCATTAACAATCACAGAAGAGATGTCGTTGACATAAAGAAGAAACAGAAGAGGTCCCAGAACAGACCCCTGAGGAACCCCTGCTTCAACCCGGAGCTCAGTGGAAGTGTAGTTGTTGAAAGATACAGAAACTTGCCTGTATTTCCGAAACCTTACTATTTAGGTATAGGAACATGATACATCATTTGTAAGGGATTTTAATTGCCTTTCATGATATTTCATAATATACAGGGTGTTCTATTTAAAAAAGTGTACTTTTCATCTTTTTTGTACCTGGCAGCACAATTACTAATTTTGACTAACCCTGCATAATGTAGAACAAATTTTCTTGCTCAAAAGTAATATGCAGGACCTCCCTAAGTTATCTCCAAAATTTAAACTTTCTACGAATCTCAGGGACGTAGTAATACAAATTTAACTAGAGCTATGTTTTGAAGAAAAAATAAAGAAATTATTTAATAAGTCGAAAATCACTAGAGATAGGTATAGGACAGTATTATACAAAAATGATCAGAAAGTAATAGCGGAGCGAAAAATGCAATAATATACAGGGTGTCTCATTTAAAATTTCAAAATTCATATTACTTTTTGGTATAAGCGGCAACGTCGCATCGTTGAAATTATTTTAGAATGATAGATCAGGAGCAATTACTTGGGCATGCAAATTTTCAAAAATATCCAACATTCCGTTTTCCATAAATGTCTAACCTACCATCGACCATCAATCACCCTGTATACAACGTCGAAATAATAAGCTTGCTGGAAATTCTGTTTTTTTTTTATAGGTCTGGATGATTTCAAATCAATAAGTTATGTAATAGTACTGAAAATAGTTTATTGCTGAATGGTTTTAAGAAAAATTTAAAATTGTTTTTGCTTAGGGAAAATGATCTTGTTAAATACATTTTATTGGGTTTTTATCCATTTTGCTCTTGCCTGTCCATTTTAATGACTGCACAATTGTGTCTTTTGTATTTTTCAATAATGTTTTTAATTGTTTTGTTTTGATTACTTGTTTATATTAATTCGCGAAGATTCTTGTCGGTAATAGTAATGTACTTTCCTTTGAAAAATGGTAAAACTGTAAAGTTTTGTAAACTAGCGTGTATTTGCTAAATAAAGGATTATAATAGTACGTAATATAGAACACCAAAAGAAATTCTTTAGGGAAATAATTGAAATTTTGAGAAGGTGAGAGGTATATTATGTTAAAGCAGGTTTTTACATTTTTGATTGATATATATTTCCAAGGATCTTATCTCCGAGAAATTTTGACCAATCTGAAAGTTTTCTTTTGGTATCTTATACAGGGTCCAAACAAGTGTAAAACATTTGGTGCATTGAATTAGAAGTTATGGCTGGTTTATTTTATTATTGCTCGTTTTTATTTTATCAATAGGTCTGTTTCTGCAGAAATCACAAACCAGTCACAGTGAATTTCATTGGTTGAAACTAGTTTTCAACCAATGAATGCGATTTCTGCAGAAACAGACCTATTATTATTATTATTATGATTGTTTGTCAATAGCAAGCAGAAAATCCGATGAAGCTATTGTCTTAGTCTATGATATGATTGTTTATCATGATTATTGAGGGTTTATAGGGAGGAGTTAAAGTAAAAGTTAGTTATACACATTACAACCACAACGTACAAGGTTTTGTTCTGTCTGCAAAGAGTTTGTGCACATTTTACTTTCTTAAAGTGAGGTGCATGTGGACACAACCTGATTGATGACGAAGTTCTTTCTTCAGAAATGTAGCTAAGTTTTCTTTGCCTAATTTTTTTGAGCGTCCTCGCAGCTGCTGATTTCGATTAAAATGCAACAAACTCCCAAAGCGACAAGAATAATAGTCCTTCAAAATCTTAAAAGTTTCTATCAGATCTGCCCTAGTTCTTCTTTGCTTTAGAGTTTTTAGCCCAAATCTTTCCAGTCTTTCAGTATAAGGTAGTCTTCTCAATTCGAATGGAATTCTGGTAACCTGCCTTTGGAGCCTTTCCAAAATATCAATATACTTGATGAAGTAGGAATTTCAAATACTATATCTGTACTCAATTTTCAGTCTGATATAGGAGTCTGAAGAGAGTAATCAAAAGTCTTTTGCACCATGAAAATAATCACAAGAAATCAGCACGCCCAGATCCGTTTGAGCCAATAAGTTGAACATTATTTAGCAAGTATGCTTCACAAGGGTTATTTGGACCATTATGCAGTATTGTTCATTTTGATGCTTCACGCACTACTGGTTTGTGCATATCTCAATTCACCTCAGATCTCTGTTCAAGCAGTCCCTTTGCAACAATGGATTACAGCACACCTTGGGTATCGTCAGCAAAGATAATAATGACCACAAAAGAAAACACCAAAGTCTTCCTCCACAAAATTTTAATAATTGAAAATTAATGAGCCCTGCATGTTTCGAAGCTATAGAGCTTCATCGTCAAGGGCAAGTTTGCTCAATAATATAAGGTTTACATCATTTATTTGAAGCCGTTGCAGTTAGCATTTGGTAGAGGAAAAACCGTAAGTTAAGAAAAAACATCTACATCTAGATGTAGGATATTTAATTCAAATGGGTACTAAGTAGTTAAAAATCGTAAAAACATTAAAACGTAAAACATGAATCAACAATTTAAAGAAAATGTTTGTCTCAATGTTTCATGTTAAATCGCTAACATAAACCAGCAAAAGTAATGGTCCGAAAACAGACCCTTGAGGGTCCCCACTTATAACTTTTATCAGATAAAATACCATTGACCTTTACTTGATAGAAGCGGTTGGTGAGAAAGTCATTGATTAGACTAAGAAGTTTGTTTCTAATTTATTCCAAAATGTTCAAGCTTATAGAGCAACAATGCAGTTTCTCAAAGTCGAGGTATATGACATCAGTCGATTGCCTTTTGCCTTTTTTCATGAGCATTTATCAGCATAGCTTAAAATATTTGTTATTGTTGAACGTCTAAATATAAAGCCATGTTGTGAACTTGGTAGTTTGTAGCTTTGATTTTTTCTAGACATTTGCAAGGATTACAGGTCAAGCTGAAAGGTCTATAGCTTATCTGCAATAGGTCTGTCACCCTTCTTATGAAGTGGAATAACTGCTACATGTTTCAAGATTTCTGGAATTTTTTTCAAATCCATAAATTGTGGAAATAGAAATAACTGTGAAAGATGGTTGCCAAAAGAGGCTTTGCATTTTTGTAGGAATACTGTTGGAAAATCTTCTGGGCCTGGACTGGATTCTGACTTCATGTTACTCAAAGCCTAGTAAACTTTGTTCTGTCAATTGTATCCCGTCCAACATATTAGTTACCTCGGAATTGTCTGGCAAATTTGATCTTACACTTGGGTTTGGACTGAACACTGCGAAATTGCATAGCAAACTGTTCCCCCATAACTTTTGGATCAGTTATTAATGTATTACTATCCCGCCTGATCGATACAGATGATAAGAATTGGGGCTTCTTGTTACATATTTAAAGAATTGCTTTGATGTGCCATTTGTTGTTATTCCATTCTCAAATATCTGTCGTGCTTCTGCAATGGTTTGTTTCAATTTATTACATTGAATCCTGTAGCTCTGATAGTTTTCAACCATTCTGTTGTTGAAATATTTTTCCCAAAACTTTATTTTTTTTATTAATCTTGAAAATATGCTGATATGTTTTCATGGATTCACCTTGACAGAAACGTTTGGAATGAACTGATCTATTGTGGCGTTCAAAATATTTTCAATATCACTGTATATAGTGTTATTGGACATTATAGTTGCTGTGACATTTTGAAATTGTTCTTGCAAGTGATTATTATTACTATTGTAGTCTGCAGTCCAGAAGTTACACCTAAGAATATTTTAAGTCGGTTTAATAATAGTTTTCATGTGCGATTTGGCAGTAATTACTAAAGAATCACTTTCTCCGACTGGCGGATTGCTGTTCATGTCGTTAACAGAGTTTTTTGTACTGCACAAAAGAAGGTCAAGAAGAATTGTTGTTTCTTAATCTTGTTGGAAATATTATTAATTGATAGGCATTTATTTTCCTTTATTTTTTGTGTCAATTTAGTTTGTTCTAAGGTTTTCAATTTGTTCAAATTTTAGATAGATGTTTGCTAGTGAACCTCTGTATATGCAGTAAGATAATTCCTATTTTATAGTGTTGCGATTGCTTTATTTTGTGTGCTTTGTAGTCTGTTTAGAAAGTACTGCCCAGCACTTCCTCGATATGGGGATTAGGTATCTTAAGTGTGGTTCATTAAAGCTATTTTACTGTTTAAAAATTTAGAGCATCTTCGTATTAAACCCACAATAGGTACCTACTATGTACAGAGTACAGACCAGGTTAGATTATTATCTATATTAAGTCCTAATATTTTTTGCTAATATTTTTTACTACTATATCTACATTTTTTCATATTTCCTGTTATTCTTATTTCATAACTTATTAAAACATTATCTGTTGTTTTTAGCTTGGATCCAGAGCTGAAATCTGAACTGGTAATTATAATTCAAAAGTTACTGGCAGATAGGACTGTATTAGTTATTGGATCAGCGGTAATGGCATTCACTGAAGTGTGCCCTGACAGAGTGGACCTTATCCATGAAGTATATCGCAAACTTTGTGCCTTGATAGTAGATGTTGATGAGTGGGGTCAAGTTACTATTGTTAATATGTTGACAAGATATGCTAGGACTCAATTTGCTGACCCGAATATACATGTATGTTATTAAGGCTCATCTATTTCATCATTTTACCAAACAAATTATTTATCTTAGGAAATCGAAGATGAACCAGACCGTCCTTTCTATGACTCAAACTCTGATGTTTCTGAAAAGCCTGCTCCTTCTTTGAATCCTGATCATAGATTATTATTAAGATCTACCAGGCCTCTCTTACAGTCAAGAAATGCTGCAGTTGTTATGGCTGTAGCCCAACTATATCATCATGCAGCCCCTAAAAATGAGTTCCTTCTGGCAGCAAAGGCACTGGTCCGTCTTTTACGCTCTCATGTTGAAGTTCAAAGCATAGTATTAAATGCAATTGCCTCTATTAGCGCCAAGAACAAAGGAATGTTTGAAACTTATCTGAAAACCTTTTTTATAAGGACTTCAGATCCTACAAATGTGAAATTGCTAAAATTGGAAATATTAACAAACCTTACAACAGATGCCAATGTTTTAACAATATTGAGGGAACTACAAACTTATATCTCCAATAATGACAAATATTTTGTTGCTGCTACCATTCAAGCGATTGGAAGATGTGCCTGTTCGATTTCCGAAGTTACTGATACGTGCCTTAGTGGTTTAGTTGCATTGCTATCTAATAGAGATGGTATAGTGTAATGTTGAAGTGTTGAAATTGATTGTCCTAATGGTTTTTTTTTCTTATAGATGCAGTAGTTGCGGAAAGTGTAGTTGTTATTAAAAGACTGTTACAAACACAAGCTGCTGATCCTAAAGAGATTATTACTCATATGGCAAGATTACTTGATGGCATTACTGTTGCCCAAGCAAGAGCAGCAATTTTATGGCTTCTTGGAGAACATTCTCAAAAAGTGCCTAAAATTGCTCCAGACGTACTCAGAAAACTTGCAAAATCATTTCCAGATGAGGTAATAAAGTTTACCAAATATATTATTTTTTTTTAGTACAACTATTTTTTTTTATAGGACGACACTGTAAAGCTCCAAATAATGAATTTAGCAGTGAAGCTCTACATAACAAATCCAGAACAAACTTCAACGCTTAGTCAATATATTTTTAGCTTAGCCAGATATGATCAAAACTATGATATTCGTGATAAGGCGAGGCTGTTGAAATATTTTATCTCTGGACAAAGTGGCAAATTCCCATCTCAAGCTGCAAGGATATTTTTGTCCAGTAAACCTGCTCCACTTTTACAGTCACAATTTAAAGGTGAAATAATCAATATATTTCTAGATAGAACGGGTGTCCATTCTACAACTAAAACACTTTGTATAATTTGTTATATATATTTTTTAAATTGCTGATAAATTTATTCTCATCTTGACTTCAGTTGTCAGATTGCTTGGTTCATGATACCCGAGTTTAAAAGGTTCTAAACTTTCCTTACAACACAAATTAAAAACTGTTGTCATCTTTCCCAGAATAATGGCTCATCAAAATAGACAATCCCTAAAACTTGCATGGAGTGACATCACAATCCATGGCTGCAGAGCGAAAATACATTTCACCTCACCCATTCTTGGTGGCGCAAAATTGAAAATTTAAGTTTATCTTGTGAATACAAATGAAAAATTTCTGATATCAGAAATTGGTTAACTAAGACTTACAAGCTAAGAGCACAAAATTATGTATAAATAACAGTCAAAATTAAATTCTTGCAATACACAATGGTTATGATGAATGATGAACACTGAACATTGATTGGAGAAGCCAGTAAAAAAATAAAATAAACTGAACATGAAGGTTTTTGGAATCAACTAGGTACATACATGGTATGTAGTACATAATTCACAATTTATGTATCACAAAACAATATCAAAAAACCCCATTATAAAACTGTTGCAACTCATAATACAGTTTGGTGAGTAAAAATTTCTTTACTTCTTTCTTAAATTCTAACGGAGAATGGATATTTTGAAGTAAATCAGGCCAAAGATCTTCCTGCTTTTATAAAAAAGGGATCCCTTCGTCAGTGTGCTTGAAGTTATTGTAGGAATTAGCAGCTGTGAACTCATAACGATATTAGTATACTAAAACAGAGGTATCCAAGACCAAAAAAGGCTGTTCAGAGTGTGTATACCCTAAGCAACAAACATTGGTCTACACCAATCTCTAACGCATGCACCACAAACAATCTCCAAGGCTTTTTCTGCACCATCAAAAGAACATTAAATAGGGTTTTGGTAGTGTCTCAATCCCACCTTAACAATTTATTTTAAATTGAGGTCAAAATCAAATTTAATAGTATCCATACCCCTGCAAAATGAAGAAATTGGCCTACTCTATGAAAAGAAAAGCAGAGTAACATGGAATTAATGTTACTTATTTTACATAATTGAATCTTTTCATGCAGAAATAAAATGTACAAAATAATATTATGAACCATAGACTAGTTTAGGATATTTATAATTAATGTTTTTTAATCTGTAGATCAAGAAGAATTACAATTAGGATCATTATCTCACTACATAAAACAACGTGCTGTGGGTTACGAACAATTGCCAGACTTTCCAGAAGTTCCGCCTTCTGATGATGTAAGAAATGTGGAACCTATTGTAGAAGAATCTGGCAAACATCACAAGCACACTGTAAGCTCTAATATTTTTTTTTATAAATATTTCCATTTGGAATTATATATTTTTAGGACAACAAAGGTAATGATATGTTTTCATGGGAATCAGCTTCTGAAGCAAACTCAGCTGCAGAAGAAAGTGAAAGTTCTAGTGCTGCCAATAGTGAGTCTTCCAGTGAGAACACTGGTACTGAAGAAACTAGTGATGATGAAAGTTCGGAAGAAGATGATTCCGAAAAGTAAGTAGTAACTATAAATTCAGATTCATAAAAAAATAGCACACTTACCAAATGTTTGCTTCAATTTTGAAGTTTTGTCATTCTTGAACACATTTACTCACCGTGTTTCAACAATTTATATTTGTGTGGTAAAGTGCTAAGACTGCCATATATTTTGAAAGTTATCACATATTTGAGGTTTATCCACTCTGACACTTCATATTGATATACAGTAGATCCCCGATTGGTCTGCGAATTATCCGTGCCATGACTTCCCATTTTGGAAGTTTCATCGAAATAGCGTTACCAAAATAACTAGTAGTATTTTATTTTTTATTCTGTTATCTTTTTTTTGCATTTTAAAAGTTGGTTTGAACTTATGGGAACTATAATTTTTTCAGTTGCTTTTTAGCAAGTACCAGGGTCATTTTTTATATTTTCCCATCCCCCTTAACTTTTTTTTGCCACCGTGTATAAAAAAAATTTAAATAGGAAAGTTGTAGTGCTTGAAAAATAGTTCCCAGAAAACATAGTTTTTTTGATACAGGGTGTTGAAAAAAGTTTAAAAAACAAAAAAATATTTTTTTTTAAATGGGACACCCTGTATATTATGACATTTTTTGATTCTGCGGAAAATTCTAGACATATTTCATCTGAAATGTCATATACCTATCTCGAACTGTTTCGGAAATAATGACAGTAGAATATTGACTTTTTTGCAATTTTGAGAGGCTGTAAAACCTAAACTGTTAATTTTACAGCAAAACCGATTTTACATTCTTGTCTACAGCTTTTCATAAGCTAGCATTTGACACCAACTTTGAATTTAACTGGGGATTAAATTTAATTGGAATTTTCAATCATGGATTAAATTCAAAGTTGGTTTCAAATTATATTTTATAAAAAAATAAGAAAAGCATGTATGATCGGTTTTGCTGTAAAATCAAACGTTTTGGTTTTACAGTCTGTCAAAGATGCAAAAAAGTCAATTTTCTAGTGTCACTATTTCCGAAGCAGTTGAAGATAGGTATATGACATTATACATGAAATATGTCTAGAATTTTCCGCAGAATCCAGAAATGT
The DNA here is from genome assembly GCA_917834065.1 of Ceutorhynchus assimilis. Lineage (NCBI taxonomy): Eukaryota > Metazoa > Arthropoda > Insecta > Coleoptera > Curculionidae > Ceutorhynchus > Ceutorhynchus assimilis. The sequence continues at coordinate 15,256,087 of OU892277.1, forward strand.
CATAATATACAGGGTGTCCCAATAAAAAATATATATTTTTAAGTTTTTAAAACTTTTTGCAATACCCTGTACCAACAAAACTTTCCTAGTTAATTTTTTTTTATACACAGTGGCACAAAAAAGTTAAGGGGGTGGGAAAATATAAAAAATGACCCTGTATATAATTAAATACATACACACATATACAGGGCTTTTATTTCAAAACTTGCCGCCCAAGTTATCTGGGTAAAGAGACAGATTTGTGGAAATAAACAAATTTATTGAGGGGGAACGTTTTTTACGTAAAATTAGAGTTGGCCCCTTCAACCCCCTAATCCCCAGGGCTACCACCCCAAAATGTTTAAATGAGACAGTGGGCCGAGTATCGAGTGATAGATTATATTTTAAAAGTGCCGCTGAATCTGTAAATTTGCCATCCTATTTTTTTGAATTTTACCTCACTGTTGCAGAATAACGCCCCTTTCAATGTTTACAAATGCATATTTGTTTCTAAACACACCTGACTAATTACCTACCTTTTTATTACATTCCAAAAAAAAAGCAGGTGTGTTTAGAAATAAATATGCATTTGTAAAGATTGTTTTTGTTGAATTTGTTGACGTGTTTCGGCGATTTCCACAAATCTGTCTCTTTACCTAGATAACGTGGGTGGCAAGTTTTGAAATGAAAGCCCTGTATGTAAGAAATGAATGTTCGGATTATCCGTGCTTCCTCTTCCCGTCGGGCACGGATAATCGGGGTTCTAGTGTACTTTGTATTTGAGTTGAGCTTTTAATATTTGGTTTGTTTGGCTCACTGTGTCGATTGTTTTTTTTTTCTCGTAATTGATAACTCGTAACTGATATCATGCACCTCTCATTTTTATCACAATGCACCGCAATTGGTAAGCTGAAATTGGATATTTAAGTTTTGCCTCAAAGTGACGTTCTCACTAAAAGTGAAAAATCCCCAATTTTGACTATTGTTCTTGCCAGTCGGCCTTCAGAATCGGACAGTGACATACAACTGAAACTGACTTGACTTCATTGAACATTCACCTCTAAGCCCTTAGAAAAGGTAAGATCTCAATTATTTTCGAGTTTCAAATACTTATTTTAAATACGTAACTGCGAAACTACAGCCCACTTTTCTCTCAACTGTTTGCTCAGCTACAGACCAGCTTTTGGGAATTGTTATTAAAATGTTGTTTCCTTTTTTCTAATGGTTACTTTACTAAAAAGGAGTCTCATCATGTCAATGCTAATAAAAAAATAATCTATTCTTGCAAAAGTGACAAAACGTTAATATTGTAGCAAAAATTAGATCTGCCAGGTTTTATGGAACTGGTTGTTATCATTATTACTTTAATTTTCAGGAAACCGGGTAATTCTCAAGGATCCTCCCCTGAGGAAAGTGAGTCGTCAAGTGAAGAATCCAGTTCCGCTGAAGATCGAATTAATACCAAACCTCTTAGTAATCATGTTGCCAAGAAGAACAATGTACAGGAAACTGCGAATAATAGTACTAGAACAAATGAGCCAAAGTCCAATTTAGATCTATTATTAGACTTTTCCTATGGTGACTCAGCTGCGCCTGTCCTGACACCTTCTCTAGGTGGATTTCTCTCACCTTTAACATCATCAGTGGAACCTTTGCAAACTCTCCAAGTAGTTCAACCAACAAATGCCAATACAAAGCCCAAGGAATTGTTAAGTAAAATTAATGGCAACGGACTTTCTGCTTCATATCGATATACTAGATGCCCACATTTATATTCCCCAAGCATGACGAATATCAATGTTGTGTTTACTAATAATACTTCTGCAGACATTACAGATATCCGTTTAGGCAAAAAGGTAAAACCTTTTCCCCTTTTTTTTTCAACTCTGCTTTAATATCAATATTTTTAGAGTTTGGGTGTTGGTATGAGTATGCCAGACTTTCCATGTATACCAAAATTACCACCGAACTGTTCACTTCCAGTTACTTTGGGTATTGATTTCAATGATACCAGTCAAACAGCAAATTTCGAAATTGTGTCTTCCTTAGGTAAAGTTTATTTAAAATTTTATTTTAGAGACTTATAAAATCTTTTTCAGGCAATTTTTCTGTCAGCATCAAACCAAATGTGGGCGAATTGCTGCGACCAGTAAAAATGCCAACTAGCATGTTTGTAGAGAAGCAATCGAAACTATGTGGAATGAATGAACATACAGCCATTGTGCCGGAGGGCCATAATTTTGTTGAACGTGTGGGTGAATTCACCAATTTGGGGCCCTGTGATAATTCGTTTCCAGAATATTTAAGGTAAATTTTGAGGCATAATTTTTCCAAATAAGGCAATTTTAAAGCAGCCACGGTCTATAAGAGGCGGGCTTATGTCCTAATTTGCATATATTATTAGTATGTATTATAATGCTGAAGAATGGTGAGCAACAGCGTTTTTTTTTGATGTTACATCATAATTACAAGTTTTTTTCATTAATTTGTAGATTTGCTGGACAAACAATGGCTTCATCAAGTCTAACATTGGTCACTATTCAGACAGGTGAGAAAACAACATTAAGAATTAACTGCGAAAATGCCGTCTTTGGATCGATGATGCTCAACGAATTGTTAAATACTTTGAGTTCATAAAGATTATTTAATTTTATTTGATTACTTGTGTTATTTTGTGTTTATAAATATGTTTGTTTTTTTTGTATTTTTCTTATATTTATCACATTCCTACCTAGCACAGATGTTTTTATGCTTATAAATCTAAATTTATTATATTTATTTTTTTTGAAATAGTTTAAATAGGTATGTAAATTAAAAAGATTTCTCCTTAAATGGCCTTTTATTTCTTCAAATCAGAAGGGTGAGCTTGGGCATTCTCAAATGCTTTCCAATTTTGTTTGTTACTCTTGGCAAATCATTTATCTTATTAGGTATTCATGTCCTGGCACAGCGATCTAGGAATGTGTCAGTGCCAAATATGTCTCATAGAATATGAGAAGGCAATTGCGAACCTAAACTGGAACCAGGCAGCTCAAATCAGGGTTGATGGCCAATGGTCTCCACCATTAATTTTTGAAATTGGCATGATTGGATAAAACAACTAAAATAGAACTTTCTGCCTTCTTACTTTTGAAAAATTCATAGTCCTTCTTGAGAAAATGAATTAAAAGAAACTGTCGAAATAAAAACACGGAATTTATCCTCACTACATAAATTTTGAAACTGTTGCCACTCATTGTCAGCACTGAAAATTAGTAATCTGTCCCTGAAGTAAAATGTATTACTCGTTAGGGCACGGTTCCTGCAAATATACCTAAAATAGTGCCTCGTTAAAGATTCTATGCTTGAATTATGTATTTAAATTTAAGGGAAAAAGTCCATTGCCAAATTAGTAAGCCTTTCTTGTGAGATTGATGATCTCAAGTAATTTTTGATCAAACTTGATTTTGGAAAGCTTCTTTCACCCGAAGCCACACTGATTGGTATAGTCAAAAAAAATCTAGGTGCTACAGACAAGTTGAATAAATATGATGTTGGGACATAGATCTCAAAAAAGATAGAAGTTCATTATACAGTTCTATATCGACTGTCCCTTTTTAATTTTCCATCTTTATTTGAAGTTTAATATCTAAATCCTTGCAACTTTTTTTAAGATAGTCGGTACCTACAGAATGAAAGTTCATAAAAAAAAAATATTGAGAAGCAGCTTTCCAACAAATCGAAACGTTCATCTACTGAATTGATGATGATATCCAAAATTTGAAAATAAAAATTAATTTTAGTTTTGTTTGGGTTAGTGAAATTTAGCTTATGTTCTGAAATTGACTTCATTCTAATGATTTTTCTCATTGAAAGATAGACATATTTTCAAGAGCCGTTAGCAAGCCAAAAAGAATCTGCCACAGCAAATTCCCACTAGATTGCCTGAAGAAAACACTTAATTCAAACAGGGCTCCTTCGGGTTAATTTTTATACAGCTGTGAAGAAATTGTTGACATGATGAAGTAAAATACCAGCCAGGATGTTTGCAAAAACGATTTTATTTTCCAAAAGATAAGGTTAAAAAAAAAATTCTACCAATAAAAAATATATCCTAATACCCTAAATATTTGTACAGTACATTTAAAATAAAAAGGAAATATCACTCACATCATGCAAAAAAAATTGGACTTTTCTGAATATGGATAATGTAAATTTAATTGTTACAATGTCACTACTACATTTCATAATGTAGATATAAAAAATAGTCAAGAAAAAAGTGTGAGGTACATATTTAAAAATGGAGAAGTAGAATAAATTCAGCTTATTTTAAACAATAAACAAAATTAGGATTATCAAAACCAAACTAAGCAGAAAATGAAGTGGGATAACTCAAAATTTCACTATATTTGAAAAGCGGTAACTTTTGTAATTTCATTCCGATTGTGAATCTCAAATCAGTGTTGGCAAGCCCAATCTTTATACTGTTTTCAGTGGTGGCGGAACCGCTTTTGACCAAAGCTTTATAATATACAGGGTGCTGAATTTGTCAGCATGCAAAATTTGAGAAATCCTTCGAAGACTCTGGAAATTATGACATATAGTTGAGTGATTCTTCATGCTTAGTATGGATCACGAGATTCACACCTTTTGCAATTTTTATGATATCTTGCGTTGCTATGCGTTTTTTCGCAAATTTTTAGTTATTGATTTATGAGCTAGGCAAAGAAAATAATTAAATTATGTACAAGTGGGACCAAACTAAAATCTTTATTTTAGTTACCAGTGGCAGCGTATATTTTAAGAAACGTGTGTTATTATGGTGCTTGGTTTTAATGTTAGGCAAAAAAGAGGGATCGAAGTAGAAAAAAAGTAGTAGCGACATGCGAGAAGGGGTTTAATTTCTTTAATTCAATTACATATTAACAAATAGTAAGAATAGGTACTGGAAAATAAACAAAACGATAATGAAAAGAATAGGCAAATAACTAAAAACTAATAATTTGTTGGCCCCCTCTTTTTTCAAGAACTTTTCCACATCGCCAGGGCATGCTAGAAGTTAAATTTTTGACGATTTCAGCTGAAACTCCCAGATCTTAATGATCATGGCCTCAAGCTCGTCTAGTTTTTCCGGTTGGTGCTCTCGTTTTACAAGTATCAATTTCATCTAACTTTAGACGTGCTCGATTGGATTTATATCTGGTGATCTGGGAGTGCTTGAAGATATTATATTAAATAAAATTGCTGTGCAGAAACAAGATTATTATCTCCATATTTCCTGGCATGCGAAAGGACGAATGTTGTTAAAAATTCCTCCACGTAAATCCTAGACTAACCAGTTCTGTTCTTCCATATTGTGTTGAATGCCGCCCCAAACCATAACACCCCCACCTCCAAATGCAAGTTTGGCAAGCATATTTTTTTCCATCCATTTTTTAACACGCCTCCTCTAAGTTAATATTTGAAATGGCCATCAGACAGGTTGATGCGACATTCAACTGTGAAAAGGCAGTCTCACCACTGTACTTCTCAGAGTAAGTGTTCATTTGCCTATCTTCTCCTGTTCAATCTATGGGTTGCGGTAAAAGGGAACACTTTTCTCGGCGACGAGCCCTCTAGATCATGTAGACGATTTCTTATTCAATCAGGGCAGATATGAATTAGTTTTTTTCTCCGTCCTCCTCCATATCTATAACTTTGAGTTTCACACGTCACATTCATTTCTATCAAGCGCCCTTGCATCTTGCAACACACTACTTCGTCAATTGACTTTAATTGCTTTGTGTTTGTTGATTACAAAGAACCAACAATAACAAGGCTAAAGAAAAGCAGCCTGGTTAAGAAAAATTACTCTCTTTTCGCAAGCCAATATTGTCGAAAGTTCCATTTTATTCCTGTTCGTGTTTAATATCAACATTTTCATTACTTACCTAACTCTTTGATGGATGACCGAAATAAATTTAAAAAAAAACAAAAAAATCAAAACTTCCCATCAGGACCTATGCACCTCTAGCTAACCCATACAAAAAAATTGACAAAAACGCTATATTTCCATAGCAACTCAAGATATCATAAAAATTGCAAAAACATCCAGAGCTATCAATCTCATGATCCACCCTATGCATAAAGAAATGTTTATCTATTCTACAATACTCAACAGATCTACTACATGAATAAATCCTATTACAAAGTACAAAATATAAACACAATACCTCTTTAACAATTGAACAAACCTGTTGAAGCTGGTACTGAATATATCTACACTATCTTATACAAATAGAGCTTTACACAAATAGAGCATGCAAACTTCTATAAGTCTTTGTTTCTGTAAAGTTTCCAAACCATATGCGTCACAAAGTGAAGATGATGCAATATTGAAATCATAGACACCCACTTCTTTAAAATATCTTAATATAGTGGGACATTTTATTTTGCACCCTTTGAAGAGAGTACTTTCGACACTCATAGAAGGTACACCAAATTATACTAGCATACTCTAATATGTTTCGTATATAAGATACATAAGTATAATTTTCTCAAACATTGCAGGTTCTTAAAATCCCTAGTATTCCTCACAATGAAACCATACATATTACAAGCCCTATACTCTCAACATCAGCCACATAAGCATTAAACATCAATCCGAAATCAAATATTAGGTAACCTTAGATCCTTAATTTCAGAGATGCGAGAAAGTGAGAAACCACTTTTCTAGTATATGTTATGACAAAACATTTATTTACATTAAAATAAACCTTGTTTTCTATAATGACCATTCAATAATATTGTCTATATCGGCCTGCAGAGACGTACAATCGTTGTCGTTTTTGATCTAATAATAAATTTTTGAGTCGTCTTGTTACACTGTTGATGTATGAAACAACAGTGGTGCAAGATTGGATCTCTGTGGTATGCCTGAAGTTGACTTGAAGGAATGTGAGTTGCAGCGTTTTATCGACACGTTATGCCGACGGTTATACAGATAAATTTTGAAAAAATTGAATCAAGGTGAAATGGAATCCAAGCTCCCTTTTTAATTTATCAATCAATATCACAAAAGAAACTATCAAACGCCTTTTTGAAATCCGTATAGACAACATCAATCTGGCCTTGCTCATTTAAAGCATCTGATATATTCTGAATTATTGTCAATAAATTGGTTACAGTCGACCACTAAATATTTGAATATCCATCAAAATTTCCAGATTCTTCGATGAGCTTCTCAAATTTTGCATGCTGACAAATTCAGTACATAAGTATACAGTGTGTCCGTAAAGTAACGGATAAATTCATTATTTTGAAAACGGTAGAATTTTTGAAAAATCGCTCAGACACGTCAATTTTGTTTTTTTGCTTGAAATTTTTTGATATATTTTTTATTATACAGGGTGTCTCAAAAATAGCTCCGCTGCTATCAACTTCGTTTTTCAAATGGCTCACCCTGTATATTATGACATTTATGGATTCTGCGGAAAATTTTTGACATATTTCATGTACAATGTTATATACCTATCTTCAACTGTTTCGGAAATATTGACAGTTGAAAATTAATTTTTTTGCAACTTTGACAGGCTGTAAAACCTGAACGGTTAAATTTAGAGGAAAACCGATTTTATATTCCTATCTTAGATTTTCATAAACTATCATTTGACACCAACTTTGAATTAACCCCGACATTAGATTTAACCGGAATTTTTAATCACGGATAAGTTCAAAGTTGGTGTCAAATGATAGTTTATGAAAATCTAAGATAGGAATGTAAAATCGGTTTTCCTCTAAAATTAACCGTTCAGGTTTTACAGCCTGTCAAAGTTGCAAAAAAATCAATTTTCAACTGTCAATATTTCCGAAACAGTTGAAGATAGGTATATAACATTTTACATGAAATATGTCAAACATTTTCCGCAGAATCCATAAATGTCATAATATACAGGGTGATCCATTTGAAAAAACAAAGTTGATAGCAGCGGAGCTATTTTTGAGAAACCCTGTATAATAAAAAATATATCAACAAATTTCAAACAAAAAAACAAAATTGACGTGTCTGAGCGATTTTTCAAAAATTCTACCGTTTTCAAAATAATGAATTTATCCGTTACTTTACGGACACAGTGTATAAGAAACCTTTGGTCGAAAGTGGTTCCACCACCACTGAAAAAAAAGGCTTTCCAACAGTGGTTTGAGATTAACAATCAGAAAAGTTACAGCTTTTCAAATATAGTGCTACTTGGGGGTGTCACAGTTCATTTTCTGCTTAGTTTATTTTCACACAATAAGCAGAATAAGTTTTCTTTTACTCTATTACATTGACAGTAATAATGAATCGGATTAGAATCTGGATGGCGAAGTGAAGAAAATAAACAAATATATCACAATAACTAAAAATAATTGCTAACTTAGAAAAAAAGTACAATATAAATTGAAAGGTACATTAAAATCATGAAGCGACTGATGCACCTACTCTTTTGCATAATTTCTCACATATTCCAATACTGTTATTTTAAAATTATCTTGCGAATATCTATATTGGTCAGCTGCTTCAACATTCAGGGGATCTTCAAAATTTAGTAAATCCTAAAAAGAATAAAACATTTATCCAAATATCATTTAATAGAAATAAACGATCAGCAAAATAATTGAACTCTGGGCGAGATTGTCAACAAATATGGCAGATTTTTCTTATTTCCAGGAGTGGAAGGGCTGCTAAAAAAGAAAAAGTTGCGACTAATAACTTGATGGAATAATGCAATCCTGTATTATGCTCCAGCTCTTTTGAACATCAATGTGACATAAGGAAACCTGCCGTTAATTATTGTACTTCAGGCAAGGTTTGTAATTTATTATATTATTATTTTTTTTGTGATTGTGCTGATGGGTAGTTAATAACTTTTTCATTTTTTATGATCATGTTGTGACAACTGTAAAAATATTTAAATTTCCTGAATGAATGTATTTATTATCTATAATGTCAAAAATTAAATAGAGATAGGGTACAACTATTATCTATAGCTTTGTTTTGGTTTCACTCAGAACTAGTTCGGAATCATCCTGCACATGCGCATATTACAAAACGCGTTTTGGTTTTTTCAGAATCGTATCGAACTGTGTTCACAGTGTTTTGGTTTATCTAGAACTTTTTGAGAACAATTCTGGGATTGTTCTAGAACGGTTCTCTCAGTTCTTGCTCTGAAGGAGGAACTGTTTTAGAATTTTGTGTTTTGGTTTTTTTGGTTCCGAATTGGTTCAGAACTAGTATTAGAACAGTCCTCTATTATTTTTTGTGCACGAGCAGTTCTGCGCAATTCCAGAACCGTTCCAAATTTCGAACCAAAACAAAGCTTATAATTCTATACTACATACTTCTAGCCACCATATTATAGAACATGCAGATGAATAAAGAATGTTATTATTATTTTTATTATTATTATCATAAATATTACATAAGAATGATTTTCTGCTAACATAATGATAGGTTCGTGCATCGGTGAAAATAAAATAATAATGATTCTGTTACTTACTGTAAATAAGGCATGAAGACCCCAAACAACATCATTTAATCTTCTTATTGGAGACCATCCCATTCCATCTACACTATGTTTCCTGAGCAAAGATAGGCAGACTTCGCCATTTTCAGAAATATTGGGATGCCATAATTTTGTTGAGCATTTCACTAAAGGAGGCTACAAAATAATTTTTTTTTTTCAATCTTGCATGTGAATTTGTGTAGCTGTATTGCATCAACTATGATCACTTATAATGATGAAAGCTTTACACGTTTCTTGGACTTTTTATTTAGAAAATCCAATTCTAGAGCCAACGTTCCCCCTTGGGCTAAAAATGCAAAGAACGACAGAGTCAATACATATACAGAGGGTGTTTCTGAATATCATGAAGGAAACTGAAGGAAATGATTGCTTGGTTTATTTTATGACTAAAAAAAAAAATAGAAAAATTATTTAATTTTTTAGAGTCTACCAGCGGCGCACCACAAAAAAGTTCAGGGGCAGAAAAGGGGGCATGGCCCCTGAAAAAACATCAACCTGTAAATTGTGGCAAATGTTGACATGTTCAATCATTTAGCTTCTATTGCGTAATCTATATTCCAAATTTGATCTAAATCCCTCAAAAACTGTAGGAGCTAGGTATAAAGAGAAAACTGAAAAAATATTGAAATCTCAACACCCTGTTTGTAGATCGGTAACGAAGCGTTTGCGAACCTATGTTTATTGGAAATTTTAGTCCTAAAATAAACCAAAGAATCACCCACCCCCTTCCGTTTGTACATGATATTTAGGAACACCCTGTATACAGGGTGTCCCACTAAGGTCGACGAGGAACGATATTATGGAAACCATAAACCTTATAGGTATTACTTGAAAATGAATGCAGATATTGAATTGCGGTTTGCGCCAAAATGTAGATATTTTTTTGCTCTTCAAGCACAGCATTAAAAAAATAATATCATGCCATTTGGATTTTTCAAGAAAATTAGAAAAAACCGGATCTTGGTTAAACAGCGCCCTCTAGAAGACGCGGTGGGAACTATTGACCCCAAACGAAGTGGTGATCTTAATAACAATGAAATTCTCTTTCAAAATTCAAAACATTTTTTTTCAAATTTTATTTTTTTTGGGTTGGTTCCATGTTGAAAATAAGGGTAGGGTGCATTATACGAAGTTTCAAATACAATTCCTACATCAATAATCCCTGAAATTTTGAACAGCCTAGTATTACGTAGCGGAAGCTCTTCATTTCGAGAAAAAAAAAAACAAAAAAAACAATATTTGGTAGGAGAAATTTTGTTGGAAAAACGTAGTGTCCAGTTTGCGAAGTTCAACGTTTGTATCCTGGCCTAATAAGCAAGATTTTAAGAATAAGTCCGTTTGTTGTGGCAATTATTAGTCAACCTTGTTTCAATAACAAACAAAGCACAGGTCCACATCTAAAAACATTTAAATTTTTTGGACCCAGCAGATAAATCAGAACCAGATGCAAAAGCTGCTTTTTCAACAACTCACCACCATATTATATTCCTCAGTAACATCAATATCAAATCTAAAAATCCCTCCTTCCCAGTACCCTTCTGTTGGTTTTACTATCAAAACAAATTTACTCAAGTCATTTTCGTTGTGATACAACACTGAACAGGATGATGGTAACATTTGGGACATTTCTTGTGCTTCCTTAACTAGTAAACGGTCTCTGATGGGGGCCCTAGAAGCTGGCACTGTTTCTGCATCGTTTTTTCTTTTCAAGCGCTGAGAGAGAGTTATCATATTGTCTGTGAATACAGTTGGATGTGGTTGAAATTAATACTGAAGAAGGTCTAGATTATTTATCAAATGTATTTTTAAAAATCAAACATGGGTAGTAAAAAACCCAAATCAAAAGACAAAAAATATTCCTTTGGGATGGTTTGATAGTTTTTGTTTGAGTTTGAGGTTAAAGGTTGACATCTGACATGTTTGTAGTACGAAGAGTAGTGGCTTCCGTTTCCAATTCCAAACCTAATTAAACGGTCGGTACAACGTGGGTTGACTATGGTTGCTGAAAATTTTGGTTTCATACGGAACGCTTTTTCAATCGAAGACGAAGAAGCGAATTTGACACTGACAGTTTTTTGATCTGAGTTCTCCGAGCTTGAATTTACCGTTCGTTTATTTGAAGAGTGTGCTCAGTGCAGGCTCATTCGCGTTCGGCTATCAAAATTATGAACGCTCTGATACAGCGTTTAACTACTCTGTGCGCTCGCTGGTCACGTGATTTGATTAGGGCTCCGCTTCAGCACGCTCAGCTCTTTGAGCAAAATACCGAACGCCAGCTTACTCACGTGACCAGCGAGCGAACAGAGTAGTAAAACGCTGTATCAAAGGGCCCGAAATTTTATTAAACGAACGCGAATTAGCCTGTATCGAGTACACCTTTTAAATAAACGGATGGTAAATTCAAGCTCGGAGAACTTACATCAGAATACTGAACGGACGGTTAGTTGAATCCACCTAGAAACGAAAGAGAAACAATGACAAGTTAATTTTAAGCGATTGACCGTTCGGTCATCTTGACAGATAAATCATTAATTAAGCGTCATTTGTCAACCAATTGGTCTTAACTGACGTTAATGCATTGCTTATTTGTCAAGATGACCCAAGGATGACCGAATGGTCAATCGCTTAAAACTGGCTACAGTTACCGAAAATCCGATCTGCGATTGGATTGCCGGCTGCCTCGGTGACATGTTTGATATAAATAACCATTTTCAGGAACCGCGAACCGCGTTCCGTATAGACCGGTTTTTCAAGCACCAGACATTTACGGAACACGTACCGTAACCGGTTGGAAACGGAATGCACTCGAAATCCGGATCAAAAAAAATTAATAAAATATAATTTCATTCTGAGTGAGGTGAGCTAGCAACCGCTTATCAACCACAGTTTTCCATTAGCATTTTGTCATATAAAAAGAGATGACAGTCTCTGTTCCAACAGACCTGAGAACCGTTCCAGAGCCAGTAATTTCCAGTTGCCCACCTATTTTTCAATAATAAAGTTAAACATTTATCCTAATTTGAAAAAATCGAATATGTGTGCTGTAGGTATAATAAAAATATACCTACCCATAACAATTCTGTACGTTCTGGATTCAGACTCTGATTGCCGTTTCTGAATACTTCAGAAAGACATTATTCCGGCTGCGTGTGAGGCCGGCCTAAGTGCCCAGAATGGTCACATTAGTTGTATTCCTTTCACACCTAGGAGGAGCTCCGGAACAGCTCCTGGGCTTCACGCGCTTATTCCTTTCGAAAAGTGTTTGTTTCACCACGCATATGTTCCCTGCAAATCGGGGGCGACTAAGCACCGAAGCGAGTAGCTCGAGTGTTTCAAGCTCTTGAAAGGAATACAACTATTGTTATTACTTGCTTCAACATCGAAAAACAAGTTCAAAAGGAAAATTCTGGACTTCAATTACTGATTTCGAAATCGGAAAACAAATCCGCAGACTAATTTTTTTAGAACATTCCATCGTGTTCGGAAATTTGACTTCGCACTATTTTAACAACAACAAGAAGACCTAAGGACCGAAGCCAGAAAAAAAAAACAAGAAGAAGAAGATCGAAGACAGAAAGAACAGAACCGGCTTAGGAAACTTTCCAATTTCAACGAGAATGGATGCAAACTGTAATCTCTGAGGAACAAACCAGACTGGGGAAAATTCTGGAAGGGCAAGATATTAAATCCAAGCTTGAAATGGGAGAAGTACGTGAAGAAGTTGGAAATTTTCACCAGAAAGTTGAAACTGTTCATCAGGAAGTTGGGAATGTTCGCCAAGAAATGGATAGTTTTCAAAGAAAAAATAAAAAATTGGAATGTGACTTGAGGTCTGTTCGCACAGAAATCACAAACCAGTCAGAGTGAATTCCATTGGTTGAAACTAGTTTTCTGATGATGGAAGTTTGTGATTGCTGTGCGAACAGACCTTTGATGTCAGGAAATGTCTCAGCCCCGCCTGCACTGGTAACAAAAGGCAATTTTTCGCGAAGATAACCAAGCATAATCTTTTGCTGGATTATGTGATGTGTCATTTGTGTCATACTCCCCTAACTCCCCCACCATCAAATTCTGGGATACTCGAGGATCTAGAACACTTAATTTCTTCTGTGAGAACAGACCGAAAATCGCCTTTTCTACATTTAAAATCGACGAAAAAATTAACTCACTAGCACAGCCTGAATCGCAAGCATTCCATCGAGGTCTGCGGGTGACATCATCACTATAAGCTGCTGATAGTGACGTCACTCGCAGGCCCAGAATTTGATGGAGAGGAAGTTAGGCCCCAACAAACACAATTACATTCCAAAGACGTACATAAGGTGTAACGTTATGACATACTGTACGTTCGTAAGACGTCGATTTTAGAGCCAAGTACGTCTTGAAGACGTAATGGGCAAGTCGTATGTCAACTCCATAATACGTCTTAAAGACGTACAACTTAGAGCCATAAAGAACGTCCATAATACTTCTTGAAGACCTAATTAAGTACATATTGCAAACCAAATAAAAGAGGATTTTTTTACTCAAATCGTTTATTATTTATTCGCTATTAGCTTACTAAACCTGGAATAACAACAAAAGAAAAACATTAATTCAAAAGTATTGCAACTATACCTACATAAATAAAGCATAACCTAAAAGAACTGCAACAACATTCTGTTAAGGATTGATTGGGTTGGGACTCTGGTAAACTAATTAGCACAACACTGTTTCACTGAACTGACTGAACTTAATTTATTATTAAAAGTGGGAATATTCTGTCTATAACAACCTTAGAGCAGGTCTACAGTAGAACTAATTTTTAACCTCCTGTTCTGGAAACATCCATCAACATCACAATAACCACAGCAATAACACATAAACTTTTTTGCTTATCTCACTTCTGAATTTGTAGGGATGGGTCACAGCCTCCTACAGTTAACAAGCCATGAAGTTAAAAAGGCAACACCGCAATCTTACCGTCGAGTGGTGCTGCTGCGGCTTGTTTTTATAAGTATATTTTTTATTTTGTTAATATGAATGACAAAAAATGCATCATTTATTGTACTTAAAGGGTCAAAAACAGTAATTCAATGTATAATATAGCTATTTAAATAAATATATTTCTAAATTCTAAAGTGTTATAAGGCCTATGTAAGAGAAATATAACTTCCATAGTTGGATAATTTTTGACAGTTTCAGTATGTCTTTTGAAAATCTAACTTTTCCTTTTTTCGGGATTTTTTCGGAAGGCAGGTATATTCAAATACTTGAGCTGATTTTCGAAAATAAGAGGTACTTTTAACAGTTGGACGTTTTAGTTTGAGCTCTCCAATTACTCCTTCATCCTCGTTTGTTTCAAATCTAATTTTTTTGGTTTCTTCAAAATGCTTACAAAACACCACAGAATTTTTCGTTATGGTATAATCTCGGGTATAATTATCTTGGTGTTTTGCTTTCATCCACAACTTCTGCAATTCAGATTTTTTTTGGAAATGAAAATGTTTGCATTTCTTCAGTTTTTAAGGAACTCCTATAGTTCGATTTGCACCCAGGAACACAGCAGTTTCATGGCATCTGGAACAAGTTTAAATATCTTAAGTAATATATCGAGACCTATGCTCTTGCACAAAAATATTAATATTGTTTTTATTGTTTTACCTTACCTGACCTTAATTTTTGCTCCTGTACCCATTTGCTAAAAATTTGCAATCAAAGCACAAAGAAACAGGTATCAACTAAATATGGGCAATATATGGGCGTGTTTCTATCCACTTTTTCGTCGATAATGCCCACAAAAATACTAAACAGCAACAATACACCATGAATGCAATACACAGAAACACATAACCGCAGTAACAAAACAGCACCATACGCGACGTTGCCGTCATTTCCAACTTCATGGCTTGTAGTGTAGGAGGCTGTGGATGGGTCTAATTAACTAAATTGTTGCTGTACTTTCTTTATTAAATAATTTTCACATAACTTTTGCACAAAATTTCTAACAGGCTTCTAACCTAACGTGTCGTTCGCCACCTCACATAAGACATAGGCAGTGACTACTGCACTGTCCAGACAGTGTCGACTGAAAACTATCTGCACTGACCAGACAGTGCCGACTAAAATCTATCAGCACTGTCTAGACAGTGCCGACTGAAATCTATCTGCACTGTCCAGACAGTGCCAACTAAAAACCATCTGCACTGTCCAGATAATTTAATTATCATATTATCATATAAAGTTATAGTTATATTCAGAATGGCTTGCAGTCCTTGCTGGGATTTAGTTTGTTCTTAATTATTTTTGTAATAAGTCCACAAAATGAATGTTTGTTCAATAGTACCCAAGAGTGTCAATTTTTACAGGTCAGGTCGACGCCAAAAATTCATTCGAGGGTGGCCATAAACACAAATGTCGCATACAAAATACAACATTTTCCCTACAAGCGTGCGCAAAGTAGTAGGTACTTTTCACGGAGTGCGGAAGTGGACGGAAAAGTACTACTTTGAGCACGTTCGTAGGAAAAATGTTGTTTGTATTTTATATGCGACATTTGTGTTTATGGGTAACTTCGAATGAATTTTTGGCCTCGACCCGACCTGTGAAAATTAGGCTTTTAGGTACCTTGAGGTATTGAAAAAACACTCATTTTGCGAACTTATAACAAAAATAATTATTAATACACTGAATCCCAGGAAGGAATGCAAGCCATTTTGAATATAACTGCGACTTTATATGATATGATAATCAAATTATGTGGACAGTGCAGATGGTTTTTAGTCGACACTGTCTGGACAGTGCAGATAGATTTCAGTCGGCACTGTCTAGACAGTGCTGATAGATTTTAGTCGGCACTGTCTGGTCAGTGCAGATAGTTTTCAGTCGGCCCTGTCTGGACAGTGCAGTAGTCACTCCCTAAGACATAAAGACATAACGACATAACCTCAATCTCGGAACAAGGATATTACACCTCTCTTTCGCTAACTACCCTAACATCTACGTCATCATTTATCAAATTTCAAAATGACCATAAATGAGTGCGAAATTCAAAGAAAGTCTGTTTTTTTTTTAAATATAGGCCTGTTCGCACAGCAATCACAAACCAGTCAGAGCGCATTTCATTGGTTGAAAACAATCAGAAACAGTCAGAAAACTAGTTTCAACCAATGAGATTCACTCTGACTGGTTTGTGATTTCTCTGCGAACAGACCTAATAATTCCCCAAATCAAAAATTTACTAACTATGTTGGCAACACAAGCCTTTTCTACATAAAAAATTTGAAAGTATTGACAATTTCACATTGTATTGCCAACATAATGTCATTTTGACTTTTATCTTTAAAAAAAAAACAGACTTTATTCAAATTTAAATTTCTACAGATCTGTTTGTATTGTACACTTTAAACATAAAACCAAAATGGTGGACGTAACTGTACGTAATATAGTTGTTTAATATGTACCTACATAAAAGGTACAAAAGTGTACGTCTTATGTACGTTCTGAATAGGTCATATGACGTACGGACGCAAATATGACATAAAATGGACGTTTTAAGTATGTAGTGTGTTTGCTGGGGGGGAGTATGACACAATTGACACATCACATAACCCAGCATAATCAGATTATGCTTGATTAAACTCGCGAAAAATTACCTAGAGCTAAGCCACCACCATATGTCGGACAGACATCGTGGGCCATGTAGACGTCAATTCGAGACTGTTGCAATGGCTAATTGTTGGAGTCCGATGACTTAAAGGGGGTGTGCGCCAAAAATTAAAGTTTTAGTGTAAAAAAATATAAGAATAACTGTTCAAACCTCGTTATTCTACGATAAACCATCGCTGAGATATACCGCTTTAAAGTGTGGACGACGCTCTCGTGACGTCACGAAAACTTCGTCCAGCGGCGCTCTGCATTGTTAATTTGATTGTGCCCGGCACGCGTGAGTGGTTTTTGTTTAGATTATTGCAGGTAACACAGGAAAAACATTATGTAAATTTAATTACATCCACTTTCTCGTGCGTCGCTTGAGCTTTCGTGACGTCATAGGGTGAGATGCGGTACATTCATAGAGCCATATCTGCGGTATTATTTGTCATAGAGGGGTGCGGATTTCACTGTTATTCTTAGATTTGTTTTCTCTTTTTTTTGAGATGAAGTTGTTTTTTTGGCGCACACCCCCTTTAACTACAGGGTTGATTATAGCATTTACGTCGCCCTGCCGTATAGACCTCTTACCTTGGTTTCCACTTTCCACCAACCATTTTAAGGAAGCCTCAACGATAAGTATTCCTTAAAATGACATTTTTACATGGGAAAATGTCAGTTTAAGGAATACTTATCGTTAAGGCTTCCTTAAAATGGTTGGTGGAAACGGGCATTAGAGACTCTTTTCGCCAGCTTCCCAACAAAACTATGGTGCGCTAGTCGATGCGTTATAGCGTCGTTACGGAGATGGCCGCTTTACACCGGCGTATACAAGGGGTGGGGTAATGGGGGTAATTACCCCTCCCAAGATCGTTGCGATGGACGAAAAATATATCTATTTTTTATATTTTTATAGGTCATACACTCTTCCTATTCAGGGGTATGTTTGAAAATCACGGCCGGCGGCCGTTAATTATATTTTAACACCTTTTCGATTTCAATTTCGCTCATGCTATAAGGCCGGTTTCTCAATAGCGAGTCACCTCCGGGTTAAGCATAACTCCAGGGTAAACATTGCAACTGGACACGTTCAACCTGTAGCCCAAGTCTTGAAAAATATCGCATTCGAAATTTGATACGAATTTGACTGACAGCAATGTAAACTAAATGGAAGCGTTCGAAATCATATCAAATTTCGTATGCAATATTTTTCAAGAATTGGGTCCCTGGAGTTAAAACCAACCCGGAGGTGACTCGCTATTGAGAAACTGGCCCATAGTAAGTATGACGAAATAGTTATTTATGAACCAAGGGCGCAATTAAGGTGTTTGCGGCCCGCCGCGTGGAAATTAAAGCACGAGGCGCAGCCGAGGGCTTTAACCACGCAAAGGGCCGCAAACACCATTTGCGCCTGTGGTACATACAAGATTTTATGTACGACGTACGATCGCGAGTAATTATGTAATTCAGATATTATTTTAAAAAAAAATTAGAATAAATTAAAGATGCACCTGCTTTCAAAGTCAAACAAGCAACAAAACTGGTGGTTGTTTGTAAAAATTTGACACACCCGCAAAATCAAAATAATAGACAGCTATGCATAAATTACCATTAGAAACTGCGGCCGTAGCAACCAAACAAACAATAAATTATTTCTGTAATATATTGTTGTGTGTGAAAATGGATTCATCCAGCGAAAATGCAAGATTCCTACCAGAAAAGATTATGGAGTCAGTAGCAGAGGCCACATCAGAATTATTACCAACAAAGTCGAAAAGCAAGTACATGCAAGAATTTCAGAAATTTTCAAATTGGTGCAAGGAGCAAAACGTAGATGGTTCCGTTAATGAAGACGTGCTACTAGCGTATTTTTGGGAAATATCCAAAAAATATAAAGGATCGACTCTCTGGACAATTTACTCCATGCTGAAAGCCACCCTAATTATTGAGAAGAATTTGAAACTTTTATCCTGAATGCCCCAAATAAATCATACTTAATGACTAAGGTATGTATCTACTTTAGGTAAAATTAAAGCTAACAATTTCAGAAAGAAAAACTATATTAATTTTTCAAAAAATTAATACATTTTATTGTTATACAGGTCGCCCTAATGATGGGAGTGTATGGCGCATGTCGCAGAGAAGAAATGACGAATTTAACACTCGATGATATTGAAGATTGTGGCTCTGTTTTGATTGTTAAAGTGCGAGAAACCAAAACGAAAGTCACCAGAACATTCACTGTCGTAAACAATGAGTTGAATTTCCTTTTGTTGTATCGAGAATATGTAGCTCTCCGTCCTCCAAATACAAACCACAGAAGATTTCTTATATTTTACAGAGATGGCACCTGTGGAAAACAGCCTGTGGGAAAAAACACCTTTGGAATGCTGCCATCGAAAATTGCTACGTTTTTGACCCTTCCCAATCCAAATTTGTATACTGGCCACTGCTTCCGCCGTTCGTCTGCCACACTTTTAGCCGATTCCGGTGCAGATATTACCAACCTGAAACGCCACGGTGGAGGGAAGTCCTCTTCTGTTGCAGAAGGATATATTGAGGACTCCATCCAACAGAAGGTTATAACTGCTGAAAAAATATTGGGAAGGGACGTAGCCAGTAGCAGTAATAATTTAAGTTCTTATTGTTCAGAAAATGTTAATATTTTAGAAAATATCAATTATTCTTTTTCAAACACCAACACCTCGACCAACAGCAACAATTTACCTTCTATATTAGTATCTAATTGTAAAGAATGTAAAATTGAAATTAATATATCAAAATTGGAATAAAGTATTTGGCTGACGCATGGGCTGGATACGCCGGTGCCGCTTTACCAGGTGCAGCTAAGAACATAAAGCTGCAGAAAGTATACAAGAATTTGAAATCGACCCGTCTGTTTAATTTGGCCTATCCGGAAGCAGCAACAGAAATGCGAGTACAACTAGCGGGCAAAAATTTTATATAATATGGAATTAGAGTTATGGATGTATAGAGAATGCTGCGCATAACCGAACCGTCAAGTAGAAGCGAAGCTCTAATCAAGGCTCTAGAAATCGGGGTGGCCCTATAAGATTTCCGAAGCAAAGATAAGAGCAGTATCGATTCGCGAAGAAAATCGGGTGAAATTAATAGCACCATAATGCAGGCGTTAAAGAAGTTTTGGTCTGGAAATATTACACGCTAGGGAAGTTAAAAGGGAGCATCAAATGTTACCGCTGCAGGAGGAGAGGACATTTTAGGCGTGATTGTAGAGTACGGTTGAGATCTCGCTTTCCCACTAATGACTATCAGCCTTCAATTGGTAACTTGAACAGGCTCAGAATGTTATCGCTGCGGAAAAAGACGACATTTCAAACGTGACTGTAGAGTACAACCAAGATCTCGCTTTTCAACACATGTCTGTCAACATTTAATTGAGAACTTGCATTGGTACAATTTGCCACACGAACATCGCTTTGGTGAACAGTCTAACAATGAAGATGGCTTATCTAACCGAACATGCCCAGATCAGCAAGGAAGAGTTCCTGTTAGAGGCTCTCGATTTGATGCGGATCAACAAAGCAGAAGTCCCGAGCAGCTGGGAAGTGATCAACTCTGGACATTATGGAAGCCGGGTATAGATCAATAAAAAGTAGAAAAGAAAAATTCGGCAAGCGAAGAAAGGCCAGGAACAGAAAGATTGGTGGATTACGACTACTGATCCAGAAGATCAAAGTTTTTCCTCAAACGGCTGCTCTGCGAATTGCCATGGAGAGGAGTGCTACCAGTGCTGCGATCATCCTCGAAGGCGCAGGAAAGGCAGTTGGCAAATTGGCAGTCAACAGGTAACAGAGGCAGCCATTCTTCTAGTATCAATGACGTCCATCCAAGGGAATAAGAGCCACACAGACATAAATGGTTTTAGATTTGGGAAGTAAGGAAGGCCGAGCGGTCTAAGCCCTAAGGCGCTGCATTAAGGTCGCAGTCCACTTAGACAGGCATAGATATGTTGGGCAAATGAATATATGGAATAATTAGGGATCTGAGTGGAGGTAGCCGTAGAAAAGAAAGTGTTGAATCTTGACAGTCAGATCGGGCTGATCTGATTTGAGAAGGAGGTAAGGTTACGGAAGTGCATCGACAACACGGCCAGGATTCTAAGAAATTACTTGTTTACGTCGTACGTATGGGTGCACGTCTTTTCTGGAGTTCTATTATATTCGATTCTATTTTTCTAGAAAAATCTGGAGTGCGTTTTCGACTATAAATAGCGCGTAGTAGTAGTTATAAGTATGTATAAGAGCTTAGCTGTGAGTAGCTTTAATTCGATATTTGATAAGTGAATTTTATATAAAGTCAATTAGGAAGTTTAATAAAAGTTGTTATACTGTTTCTGAAGTGAGTCTTAGTGAACCCGGATCCGTGCGTGACAATACCTCATGCTGCGTTTTAAAAGTCTATGATGAACAAATTGAATAGAAACATTGAACCCTGGTGGTACGTTCTCCTGTTATCTGCACAACCAAATCTTGGTATTGGGACAGTTTGCTCCTCAAGTCGACAGTTTGGTGTCTAATCGACAAGTTATTCTTTGCAACACCATTGAAAAAAAAAGGTATATCTTAAACACCATAGCACGAAATCTTGGAGAGTAGATTGACACTTGCAAAATCAAATGCTTTAAACATGTCTTCATAAGGTGAAGATGGTTATTCGATTCTTGTCCAAAGTGGGATTAACTAATGAGAAATTTGGCATCCTCGCATTTTGCGGAAAGTGACATCACTTTCCGAGCCCACGTTTTCGCAGCAGTTTAAAGATTCGATATTCAAGTCGTTTTATTTCCAAAAATAGGCGTTTTTTTTTTGAAAAAAGAACAGTATAGAAATATTATTAGAACGACTTAACACAATAATTTAAAAATGTTTTTGAATAATGTGAAACTGGCCCATTAGGGATGAGTTTATCATGTTCAGAAGGACCTAGCTACAAAAAGCCAACTTCATAAACCGGATCGAAAAAATTGCCTATAGAGTTTTGTGTTGTTCATCTAGGCTAGTATACCAACAGGGCGAAATTGAGCTCGATTTGAACCATTTCTGAAAGTGCATAAAATGTGTTGGGCAGGTAATCTGAATGTATACCATTCGCACATTCATTGAAATGTTTATTTACCTCAACACTGTCCACTGTTATTGCTAGTAAGCCCCAGAGATTTCATAATTTTCTAAAATCTACTAGGGTTATTCAATGTACCTGAAACTGTGCGTCTGTAATAAGCCTCTCTTGAACTGGCAGACCTTCGCCTGTGTGACACGTTGATGTGTGTCTCCGTAGTTTTTGTATTTTTGTGTGGTAAAAATTGGCCGAAAATTATCGCGTTTTCGCGAGTGTGACGTTGTATAACATAGTGTTAAATCGTGGCTAAAAACTGTAAATATGTTCCTTCTAGTCTAGTTATAATTTGTCTCTGAAATTAAATTATTATTCTTGAAAAAAGCATTGAGATTGATTTATTGATGCTTCTATTTTCTTAGGAATGTTTATTTGTTTTTTCGGAGGTCACTTTTTTTTTGTGTGTATGTTTTATTGACTTGCAGTTGTTGAAGAGTTTTAGCAGTGACACACGATATTCTTGCTTGTCGCACTATGGATCGTAATGTCTTTAAGTGCTGCAAGAAAAGTTTTAGCAGTTTTGTCTGTATCGTTTGTATTGATGTTTTTCACGGCAGTTGTCTTGACAGAAAATCTGATGTTGTCAGGTTGGGTGGGTGCAGGATACTGTGTTCCCCATTATGCCAGCGCAGTCATCAAATAGCGGAAGAACAGGAAGAAAACTACAAGGGAGTAATTGATAAGCTACGTAATGAAATTACCGAAAAAGAAAGCTGCCTCAAGCGTTTGAAGAGGAGCTCAAAAGTGTTTGAAGATGACATAATGGAAACGGAATAAAGTTATATAAGCACTATTGAAGAACAAAAGCAGCGAATAATTCAACTCAAGGGTGTGAAATATCATTTCTGAATGAGGCTAATATTAAACTTGAGGTTGACATAAAAAACACTGAAGAACGGATGGTTGAGTTCAAGCCACAAATTCAGGGACTAACCGAAATGTCAAATGGCATGATAACATCAATTAGAGTACTGGAAAATGAGAATAGACTCTACCTAGAAGAATTGAGTGAGCTCAAACAGGGGGGGACTGAGAAGACGATGAATAGCACGGGTATACAAACAGATTTGATGGACAATACAAATGGAGAGATGCTAACAACAATAGAACTTCTCGAGGTAGAAAAAATAATGTTTGAAGATAAAATAGCACAGGATGTGGTCAATGAAAAAAGTTCGAGGGACCAGGCTGACGTTGGCTCTAAAAACAAAATCGGTAAGGACAACGCTAATAATATTCAGAAAAACTTACGTCCGGTTTCAAGTGTCAAAAAAAATAAGCTACTATTGCTAACTGATGAATTTGGTAAATATTTGTACCCATATCTTTTGAACCAATTTTCATCTCATTTTGAAGTGCAAGTGGTGTATAAGCCAAACGCACTATTTAATAGTGTTATCAAAGGTTCGTGTCTTGCTGATTTTAATAAAAGTGACTTTGTAATAGTGTTGGCGGGAACAAATAACTATAATATTAAACTGAATGTCATAACGAAATTAGCAAATCAGTGCTTTTACACTAATCTCATCCTTTGCACAGTTCCAGCCAAGCATGAGGATGGCTCTCCCTTCAAGGGTATTGAGATTGTGAATAGGCAAATAGTCACTTACGTATCTAATTTAAGAAAGTTTTCAAATAACATAAACAATGTCGACCTTTACAACAAATTTAGATATTTTGACTATGTATCGAGAAATGTATTTTTGAATAGTAAGGGTTTATCAAAAATGGCCATGTTCGTTCATGCAGCCGTTGATGGTTTTTTTCAAGCCAGGTCATTCTCCTGTCTTAGAGAAATAATATTGCAGGCATCTGCGGTTTCAGTCGATAAGGTAATTAGTAGTGTTTGTAATAATATTGATAATGATGTAAATAATATTGATCCTACAATAATTGTCATTGATGATGAACTTTCAACAAATATAGTACAAATTTTTTAGACGTTCCCCCACTCGAGAGCAGATCAATAGGGACATAATTCGTAAGACTAGGGTAACAGCATTAGTACTTAACATTTACTCAATTCGCAACAAAATTGATGAACTATGTGTTTTACTTGATAATAATATCGAAACCCTGATTTTCTATTACTTACTGAACATTGGTTAAACTCTTTGTAATATCACCGAGAAAAATTTGGATTGTAACTTGTGCAATCTGGTATTTTAAAGAAATTATATTTAATTTCAATAAAATTTGTAATATATTTCAAAAATTAGCATTTTAAAAATCAATTTCTTTTTATATTTGACATGATATTTTATGAAAAATAATGCTTTGTTTTTAATTTTATTAAGCGTTTATTAAAATGTCAGTTGTAAAATACAAATATTTTAATTTATCATTTGAAAAAATTGGTCTACTAAAATTTAAAATGCGGCTAATACATTTCTAATATACCTGCATATTCAAGTACAACCTCAAGCAAAAAAATATTTTTTTATTTAAAATACGCATTTTAAAATTCACAATGTATTTCACCAATTTGACTCTGAAACTGAAGATTTTGTCAGTTTCACTATCCTCTTTGAGGTGAAGGTCTACGCGTGCGGTTCCGGTCCCGGTAATTTTCAGGTAAAAAAAAAATTGTCGTTGTTACTGTGTGAGAACTTTAGTGAGAGTGAGAGGCACTGTGCTTTTTTTCTATTATCTGGGGGAAAAAAGGAAATGATGCAATATGGAATTTCAAGATTACCACTATGGGCTTAACATAGCTAGTGCCATGATATCTGCGGGGACTGAGACTACTGAAAGCTTGAGCTCCATATTGGACAGCTGGAACATGGGCGAACTTCTTGAGGTATTCCAAAGTAAGTCGTAAAACTCCGGGAAAATCCGGTAAAGCAGTTAAGGGGGTTTTACATGCTGCAAGAGTACCTGCAAGTCCGTGCAAGTTGCAAGAACTCTTGCAAAAGGCATGCGCAGTTGAAACCCAGCTGATTGCAAGTTGCAAGACTTCTTGCAATTGCAACTTATCGGTTCTGTTCGATATTTCTGCAAGTGTAAGACTCTGCAAGAGTATTTTTGGGGGAAAATTTGGTAATTTTTGGCATGCCAACTTTCAATAAAAGTTACTACTTTTAAAATTATGTTTATCTTTATAGATTAATGAGAATAGGTAAGGTACCTATGCCAGAGCCGTGCTTGAATCAATTTAAAATACAGATAAATTATGAATCCAAGTAGAGATATTTATTTATTTAATTATAGGTACCTACACTGAAAATAATCTACTTTTAGGTACAGGTACCTACGTTTCATAGGAAACAATAATGTTGTTTTGTTAGGTAGTAGGCACCTATGACATTCTGTTTGAATCAATTTTAATTTTCAATATACAGGTTTTAGAGATATTTTATTTAATTATACCATTGTATGAAAAGGCCTTTTAAGCTCGATGGGCGGCACCAATAATGATGAATGATGCAAAGAATAGCAGCAATAACCTTTTTTCTATTTCTACTACTATTAATTTTTGAAATAGAACATGATTCATTTTTTACATACAGCAAAAGTAATAGTAATAGTATAATAGTAAACAAATACCAACTACCAACACCGACAAGAATAGGTAGGTATTGAAAAGTAAGGTTCTGTTTTCCTATATATTTTTTTTCTTTATGTTGGCAGAAGAAAGCAATTGGAAGATTTCAAAACACATGTAAAGCCAAACCGCAAGAAATCTTACAGAAAGAATCTTGCAGGTACTTGCACTTGCACCGTCTAACTGCAAGATTTATTGCAGCATGTAAAACCCCCTTTAGGTATGATGCTTTTTCTTAAGCAGACGATTTCGCCACGTTTTGGTAACCCACTTTGGTTAGTCAAAAACGTACCAACCAATTTCGGCACGAAAAACAATGACGTCACGATAACTTTGGTATCTATTTTGGTATATCAAATTGGGTACCGATCTTGGAGCACGGTTATTTGAATTGGTAGATTGCTATCTCTCTCTAATTTGGAGTAATTTAACCTCACTTTTTTATTTATATTTGAAATTAAACACAACAAATAAACATAATAATTTTTCTACGAAGGCGTAGAAGGGACACCCAACATTTTTTTTTCTCAATTTTTAAAATTTCGACTTATAACTCGAAATTTTATAGTAAAATTTCGTGATATAACTCGAAATTTTAAAATTTCGAACTGATGTGAAGTTAGCAGCCAAAAGTTAGCGGCCATTTTCCCGAAGATTGCCGAACGACCAGTGGCGTCGGATAATAATTTAATTTGATGCATTTCAAATATTCCGGTGCACATCAGTTAGAAATAGTTAATAATAAATAATAATATATTTTATTTTTCTGAAAAACAAACAAATTGATATGGAAATGGGGTACCAAATATAACCGCATAAAATTATCACATTCTCCCGGATTTTAGCTTTTCAGTCTTTGCTGCTTATCTACTGACCTTTAAAGTATAATTTTTCTTAAACACTACACACAACAACACTTTTGAACTTGCAAGATAGAAACAAGACTAATAAAGCTGAACTTTAGAGTACAAAACACGCACTTGGATAGGGTCTTTTGATTTCTTATTTCTAGCTGTTATCTTAAAATACTCGATTTCTCGAAAACTACACATAGTAACACTTTCAAATTTGAAGAGTAGAAAGGGGTTTAATAGAGCTAAAATTTAGTGTATCAAACATTTACTTGGAATGGGTCCTTCAATTTCTCATCTCTGGCTGCTATCTTAAAATACTCGATTTCTCGAAAACTATCATTATTATTAACTATTTCTAACTGATGTGCACCGGAATATTTGAAATTCATCAAATTAAATTATTATCCGACGCCACTGGTCGTTCGGCAATCTTCGGGAAAATGGCCGCTAACTTTTGGCTGCTAACTTCACATCAGTAAATTTCGACTTATATCACGAAATTTTACTATAAAATTTCGCCTTATAACTCGAAATTTTATAGTAAAATTTCGTGATATAAGTCGAATTTTTAAAATTTCGAGTTATAAGTTGAAATTTTAAATTTTCGTGTTACAGCGATCCAATTCCGGATAATATCATAGACATACATACATTGGATACAAATTTAATGCCCCCACCGCCACCACCGTCCACACCGCCCCCACCTTCATGTTCTCCAGCAAAAAAAGGTAATAAGTACTATTGTTAGTGTTTGTTTAAACAGTACCTAATTGATCAATAAATTTCTTTAAAAAAAAATATTATTAGCAGCTTTTAATCCAAACAATTTTTTTACAATTTTATTTTACTAAATTTCCAGCAAAACTGTGCACCCAGACAACCGAATCTGACCAGTCACAAAAAGGAAAAGATGTGTTTGACAAGGTAAATCTTTCTGATCAACTTACATAATTAATTAACTTATCCAGTTAATTAATTCTTTCGTAAATTAATTTATTTCTTTTAGGCACTTGAACATTTTCTAAATAAAACAAGTGAGGGTCAAGTAATTCTCACCAATAAATTCGCCTTTACTGACAGTGTTCGTACCAAACTCTGTCAAGTTGTAGTGGATCAAATTCACAACAAGTTTGGATATGATAGGTGAGTTTAGATAAGAAAAAAGTAACTCAAATATTTAATACTTCTTGGGGTGGGGTGTCAATATATATAAAAAAAAACACCCTGTACCTTTCAATTGATTAGAAATAGAAATTTGAGTTGTTTAATCCTGTAAAGTTTTTGTTTTGGATTATAGCTCACAGTTATCGTTACTTTTGTAAATTATTAGGTGAATTTATTGTTATTAGTAGACCTTTTTAGAACAAATTATAGCAAATCGTAAATAATTAGATATAATATTCTGTTTTCAAATCTTTTATGTCGGGTATACCAAACTACTTGTATAAAAAATATTATACAGGAATAATTAGAAGTTTATTTTTTTAAATGTTGTGAATTTAAAAGTTTTCATATCATAGAATGTGTACCTATAAATACTATAAACATGTGTCCAGAAAGGCTCCAATTTTTTTCCAAGACCAAGACTAATACTGAACGAGTGTTTACTTGGTCTTGGTTTTGCAAAGCCCTATTCCTATATGTTTTGTCTAATGCACATCAAAATCGATAAAGTCAATTGATCACTCAACAGGTAAGTTAGCACAGCAGCATTATCAAACCAAGTTTTTTCAACAGCAACAATAATTTGTATTTCTCTAAAATAAATACAGAGTGGCAAAAAAGTCGCGCATAATACCTGTAACTTTTTAATTACCCCCTATACGGAAAAGGGACCTTAATAAAAGTTGCTCCGTAAATTATTCCCTAAATTTGGTTGCTATCCAGATTAATTTTGTTTTTGTTTTTAAATAGAACACCCTACCTGTGATCGCATATTTGGATTCCACTGTGAAAACAATTAATTTTTTGTATTTGAAACTTTCACGTATTTTGAACTATTTCCGGGATGACAGCTGGAAAATTTAATTTAAACCAAAAATCCAATTTTTGAAAAACATATTTCACTTTTTCCTCTATCATATCAAAAAATTATGAATGCGGAGGGACATTCTCGTGAAAAAATACTTATGTTTTACCTCTTAAAACTGTCAAGAAACACATTGAATCAACTGGTTGTTATTTATAATAATAAGAATTATCATTTTTCAGCTGTCATTATTCCGGAATCAGTTGAAAATAGGTGAAAATTTCAAACACAGAAAATTCATAGATTTCTCAGTAGAATCCAAATACGCAGAATAATATAAGGGTGTAGTGAATTTAAATATGCATGTTTATTTAATTCGATACACCCTATCTATTAAGTTTCAATATACTATATTATAATTTTTAATAAAGAACATAATAATTTTCAGCAAACAATATATTAATTTTTATTAAACGATATGGTAATTTTTAATAAAGAAGATATTAAATTGGATTAAAACAATATAATAATTTTTATTAAACAATATGTTGATTTTCAATAAACAACATAATAAGTTTTATTATACCATATGTTGATTTTTAATAAATAATATAATATTTTTTATTATATAATATGGTAATTTTCAATATACGATGTATCTATATTTAATATAGAAAATATTAGACTTTAAGAGGCTATATAATGAGGATAATAATACTCGTCAACTATTAAAGATAATACGTGTATTAATTTTTAAAATCCAAATTTTCAAAGTTAAAATATGTTTTATCACTTTTTATTATAAGAAATATTGATCCTTACAATGTTATATTCTAATTACAAGTATACGAATATTTTCAAATTAAAAAAAAACGTTTGGTGAACCAAGAAAATTTATTTTAAAATACGATTTACTAAAATATAAAATAACTTTTCGAACATATAAAAATACTGAATCTTAATACACCATATAGCTGTCCCAAATAGTAATATATATTTTATTTATGATTAAAATATTTTTTTTTTAAATTCAATCATTTTTCTTTCGGTGTACCAGGGTATTTAAACGTTTCCTGTTTTTGCCGAACTTCGGGTGCTGGATACGTCGGCACTGTGATTTTAATTAAAGGGGGTGTGCGCCAAAAATTAAAGTTTTAGTGTAAAAAAATCTAAGAATAACTGTTCAAACCTCGTTATTCTACGATAAACCATCGCTGAGATATACCGCTTTAAAGTGTGGACGACGCTCTCGTGACGTCACGAAAACTTCGTCCAGCGGCGCTGTGCATTGTCAATTTGATTGTTCCCGGCACGCGTGAGTGGTTTTTGTTTAAATTATTGCAGGTAACACAGGAAAAACATATTTAAAATTCAATTAACTCCACTTTCTCGTCGTCGCTTGAGCTTTCGTGACGTCATAGGGTGAGATGCGGTATAGAGCATATCTGCGGTATTATTTGTCATAGAGGGCAGAATTTCCCAAGAGAAGTTAAATCGTGGTTTCCGTGATCGGTGGATTGGAAGAGGTGGTCCCGTTGCATGGCCTGCTAGGTCACCTGATTTAACGCCTCTCGATTTTTTTTTTATGGGGCAATATCAAACAGATTGTTTATCAAGAGGCTCCCACAACACCGGAAAATATGATGGAACGCATAAGAAATGCTTGTAGAGCTGTCAGTAGAGATACTCTAATTCGGTGCCATGAAAGCTTTCTACAGCGAATTGACAAGTGTGTTGAAGTTGGCGGACATCACTTTGAACATTTGTTATAGTTTTTGAGGTATTTTTTTCACTATGGTAGCATTTATCAAATTTAGATTGTGTGATGAGGAAAATAAAAAAAAATATTATTCTTTCTTGTTTATCAGCTTAAATTGGAACCTGATCGAAAAATGCTTCAAGTAAAAGCTACTTGTTTTTTTCCGTAGAATAGGGATCTGCAATAAAAAAAATACGTTTCCATTGAAAAAAAAAAAATTGACCTTGAAATAACCTTGAAGTCGTTGTCAAAGTCAAAAATCGGTGCCGCCATTTTGTTTCCCCCATGACACCATTTAACTTTTGTTTGAACTTTTTTTTTCAGAAACGCACCGTTTTCGAGATATTTGACTGTCTCAAGTTAAATGGACCACCCTGTAGATAAAACCAAGATAATTAGTTTTAAATTTTCCTTCGATGATTTACATCTGGCCAACCAAGTCGTAGAACAAAGTGAGAGTACAAGGTTTCTAGGGGTGATTATTGACAAGGATCTTAAATTTTCTGATCATTTAATACATTTAAATAAAAAAATTTCCTCGGGAAGCTATGCCGTACGAAAAACTCTCACAGAGTTGGGTAAAATTATGGCTAAAACAACTTATTATGCATTGATTGAATCCCACTTAAGATACGGTATTGCGTTTTGGGGAAATTGTACTCAATATTTATTTAGATCAGCATTTATAATACAAAAGAGATGCATAAGATATTTGTGTGGAGCCAAATTAAGGGATCACTGCAAACCGCTGTTTTTACAAGAAAAAATTTTAACACTAAGCTGTCTCTACATCCTGGAAACCGTGTCACTCATTCACAAAAAGTACAAAAATTCATCTCACCCACACTCATACCAAACTAGAAATTATAATAACATCCCACTCCCTATTCCAAGGACTACTTTAACGCAAAATTCCATTATTTATCGTGGAATTAAAATGTACAACAAACTTCCACATAATATTAGAAACTTAGATTCATGCAAGATATTTAGAACCAAGGTTAAGGAACCATTGGCTGAAAAGGCATACTATAATTTGGATGAGTATTTTGATGACGAACTGTAGATGAGTTAAATTTAATTTTGTGGCAATTTTTGATAGACCTTTATTTTAGGTTTGTCTCTTTGTTTTATTTATTTATTTATATATGTGTATATTTCTATTTTATATTTTTTAGACTCGTGGCTACTGTGATTGTTGTTTATTGGGTACTTTACAGTACCAGCTTTGATATTGTTTGAGCTACCCTGTATGCTGTTTGACTTGCAACCATTCTAAGTGCACCTAATATGATTATCAGACATGCACCAACTTTTGGCCTTGTTTGTATTTGGGTTCTGCTATTACTAAAAAAAATCCCCATATGTTGCACACTTAAAAAATCACACTGTATATATATATTTTTGACTTTAACAATTTTAATTTAGTTATGTACCTTAAGTAATTTTATTTTTTAATTGGAAGATGCATATTTTAAAATTTCATTTTATTTATATTTTATCATTTTCAAAATTTTTATCGTTGATGTGTTATGTTTATCTTAATATTTAATATTTTGTTTTAAATTTTTTCATTTTTTTTTTTTTTTCTTTTAATGGCTGTTTGTAATGTTTCTTCTTTTTTGCTGTGCTTTTTTTTTCTTTTTACCATGGTATTTTTGCTGTGTATCTGTTATTTGCTATTTTTGCTCTTCATTTGCCTACTGTGTACTTTTTATATTTCTGCTTTGTCAATGGAACGATGTTTTTTAGACAATAAAGCATATTTTGACTTTGACTTTGAGCCTCATTTCCTTTTTCCAGAGCCTGATTGATATAATTACGTAGTTCACAATAAAACTGCCTGGCAGTTCCAGTTTTTGTTGGCTTCATTGCGAGTTTTTATCATTTGTTTTAAATTGTAGCGCGTAAATAGCACAGAAAGGAGTCGTCAATTTCTTATTAGATAGAGTAGAAAATATAACAATGCCAAGGCAACTAAAATCCAAGAAACAGAAAAAGTTCAAAAAATTAGAGAAAAGACCATAACATGGTTGGAACCTAAGGTTGGAACAGTCTTCAACCTTTGCTTCAACTCAACCGTCACACTGAAAAAATTTCTAACCAAAATAAAACAAAAAAATCTGGCGAAAAAACAACACTGATGCGAACGCAACGCCAATAATTGAAGGAAAAGCTTATATTCATGGAACCAGAAACAAGACGTATTCAGCAATCCGTCAGGGGTCAACACTAACTTGGCAAAGTTAATGGAGACCCATGTAAAAAGGTCTTAAATAGTAATAATAATAATAATAATAATAATAATAATATTTATTTAAATCAAATACGATGTTTTTGTGGGTTATAATAATTTTATCAAACTTAAATAAATATATGGGAAAGCTATGACTTAAATTAATTTTTGTAATTAGTAATATCAATGCGTATTCTAACCACAATTTAACTATTTGAAGTTGCTTAAGATTAAATCTTGTCTGCCACTTCAAATAATCAATGGTGCTACGGATCGCTGTAATACTTCATACAATAATTGAAGAAATTAAACACAGTAATAATTTTATATAATTTTGTATAAGTATATAAAGTAAATCTTAATACTCTATCTATAATACTCCCATAACCTAACTTAAAAATTGATTCCCTTTTTTCATTTGTGTGAAAAATGGAAAATTTAGTTTTATTTTTATTCAATGTTAAACGATTGTCAGCTATTTCTAAGTTTTCTGCTTCAAAAGTTTTAATTTCACTCATATCAAAAAATCTAACATAATTATCCATTTCAGTTTATTTATAGCTGTGTAAATGCTAGCTGTATATAAAAATTTAACTTATAAATAATTCACACGAACAAAAACAAGAATTGCAGTCGACTTGTACCTATATTGATTGTTGATAGAGAAATAGTAAATTGTTTATTTTTAAAATCCTTATCGTTTACTTGGTAGGACTATATTGGTACACTAATGTTCGTTTTCTTTTCGTACGTCTCAGAGTTTTGGATTCGGGCCTTTCCACCAATGTTTTTGTTTCCTTTTTCGTTGTTGATCCTTTGCGCGCTTTTGACGCGGTTGGATGAACTTGTGCAATATTGGAATCGATGTCAGTCTTCTCTGTTTCCTCTTCTATGTCTTCGTCTTCAAACACATCGTTTTCCTCTTTGTTTTTTTCTGCATCAACTTCAATCTGTTTCAAGTCCTCCGCGCTGTAACGTTCTCCAGCAATAAACAGAAAATAACCTTTGATGTTTGCTTCCAGGTTCTGGGCCTTTGCATTTTTCAAATGTTTCCTTAGAACTTTTAATTCATCTTGGTCCTCTTTGCATAAATCATTCGTAATTGACAGGCCGTGTTCTCTCAAAGTCTGTAGCTTCTCTTTATTTTGAAATAATGTTTGTTTTTTAAGAAATGTAACAAACTGTATTACTATAGGTTGAGTTGCAGACTTTCCGATCTGGTATATATTATTTATATCGGTGTTGGTGATGTTAGTTTCCAGGTATTTATTCAAAGTGTTGAGGGTATGGTCCAGTAAGTTTTCTTTACTGCTGTTTAGTCCAAAGAGAACAATGTTATTTTTTCTTTGGGATCTTTCAAGGGCAAGATAATTTCTGCCTAATTTGCTTACGTTTTCTTGAACAATCTCTAATTCAGTATTAAATTTTTGGATATTGAGTTTTAGTTCTTTTTTGAGTTCTAAAGTTTGAGATTTGTTCGCTTCCAGTAGTAGATTGAAGAGTATGGTTTGATCCGCTGGTAAATTAGAAATGTTCAACGCCATTTCCAATACCTACAATATCTCAATCTTCATTCGTTTTTTAACCACTGGTGGTCTGGTTCTGCCGTTGTGTAGATATAAATAAAGCGATAGAAAAGGTGTGATTTGTTTATCGACAAAAAAATCATTTGCAAAATTGTACCTTAAGACGTATATACATACGTATCAGCCACACAAAAACTCATTTAACACGTAATTGGGTTACGATTTTCAGGATTTTTTTCCGTGTGAGGTAACCATAAGCACTCCACTGGATTCCTAGATAAATTTGGGAATTTTACTCGCACTTTTTCCACTGGAAACACTCGATTTCGACGGACCGATATTTCACGTACGATTTGGACGACCTTCGACATAATGAAGCCTGCAACTGAAAAATTCAGGAAAATATGATGATATTTCTGGAAATTGCTGTTGAAATTGTATTTCAGCTCGTAGCTAGTAATGACTTGTATTAATTATCAAAGTTATTGAAAATAAAGGTAGTACAGGTCCAAAATCATGTCTTTAAATAATTCCAGGCCATTTACTACTCCCATTCTCCCATTATGAATAAAAGCATTTGTCCTTTCTTACTACAGCAAATTTTGATACATAGTTACCCTATTAAAAAAAAAACACATTTTTAATCAATAATCATCAGTATAATAATATATTATCAACAGAATATATATGTTTACTTTATTTCAAAATATGTATGTATGTATATAATTCTGGTCTTTACGCTTGCATTATACCAGCTATAAAAAAATAGAAAAGTTGATGGTTAAGAGTTAGTAGCTATAACATTTCATTGTAAATATTTTGCAGATACAGAATATTATAAAAAATACATCTAGTCTTTCTTAATCTATCAATTCTAAAGGCAAAGAAGGCGCCTGTACAAAAATAATGTTTAATTTAACCTATTTTATTAAGTTGCCCTTTTAAAGTGTAAAACAATTTTGTAAATTGTTATGAAAAATACTGGTTATAAATTATGGCAGTCGTGACGGTTAAAACATCTGTATTTAGTTGAGTGGCATTTAAAGCAAATTACAAAATATTTTATACACAATAAGGTGTACATTTTAAATGCATCTTTTCAAAATATGAATATTCTCTATAAAATGTTTATAAAAATTAGTTAAATGTGCGAATTAATTTGAGAACTACTTCGTTTTTGGAAATAACTTGCCTAAAGGAAACATCCCAATTTTTATAATTTTGTTTTAAAAATATAATTCAGTCTAGGTCAGTCATGAACTTGAAAAAAATATAGAGATATTGTGATGTTTCCACAAAAACGGAATTATTTTGAAAATTTTCATGTAGAATACTTTATCAGGATATTTGTAGTAATTTGAAATGATTTAAGTTATGGATCTGTTAAAAATACTAGAACCGTAACGAAATCCGCCAAGAAATAAATTCTGTCATGGGCACAAAATGCAGATCTTACATTTTTGGATAATTAATTATCCTTTATTTTCTTCATCACTTAACATGTACATTTTTGAATTGGTTAAGTATTGATATCGCAACGTTTTAGCGTAACAATATCAATATACATAATATTGTTTCAATAATTTTGGGAGCCTAGAATTATTTATTTGCGATTCATTTGTGTGGGAATTTAGTGTATGTACATAGGTAAGTACATAGGGAAAAAAATTTATCAAATCATCTTCAAAAAAGAGGGATTGATTTTTAAAATGATCCCCTTGAAATAAGGTCCTTTTTTTGTCTTATGATAACATGTTTCTATTGTTGGGAACATTTGAAACAAAAAAAAATATATTTAGTCTAATGAAACATGTTTTTATATAAACTTTATATTTCCTAGAAAAAAAAAAAACATAAAATTTGCACAAAAAAATTGTTTAAAATGTTCCCAGGTAATTTGTCCGACATAAATTTTAATACATACTAATATACTACATACTTATTACTCCTGTGTCACCTACAGATATGAGAATGTTTGAATGGTAAATGCATAATGTCCAAAATCTAAAGTATTTTTTAAGAGCAATCCATATACCACATACCTACTTGGAAAATTGAACCAATAGAATCAAGGTAATTAAAAAATGTATAACAAAGATATCGAAATTTTATTTTGAATCATTTGCATTGAAAGTTTCACTGATTCGTGATTTGTTCACTAATTATTTGTCTTTTTCCATTCGTATCAATTTTCCCGTATATATTAATGTGAGACGAAGATTCGATAAATAGTACAACCTTGTATATTATTTGCCATTAAAAAATATGCAGTGTTGTGCAACAAACC
This sequence comes from Ceutorhynchus assimilis, assembly GCA_917834065.1. Lineage (NCBI taxonomy): Eukaryota > Metazoa > Arthropoda > Insecta > Coleoptera > Curculionidae > Ceutorhynchus > Ceutorhynchus assimilis. Next base: position 15,292,551 of record OU892277.1, read on the forward strand.
TAAAAATTATTGAATAAAGTAGGTGAATTTGTATGAACGTGTATATTTTAGGTACTATAGCACCCTTTTCGTACAATTTCAGTTGGCACTGATGATGACTGATTAGCCGGAAGCGCTTTGCTCTTAAGGGGATTGAATGCACCGTTTAAAATACACACATCAAAATAGTCTAGGGAACAAGATACAACATTTATAAATTGAACAAAATATACTTCTAAAAGATTTTTAAATTTTGTTAAAGCCTGCTGGAAAAGCCGATATGATAAATTTTACAAGATTTGTTCAACAAATACCCATATGGTATCTTTTTAAAAAAAGTTATTCTGACGAATATTTCTTGTTCCCTAGACTTTTTTGATGAGTGTATATTGTAACGCACGTCGAACTATACAACTACCCAACAAGTTAATACATACTAATAAAGATGCGAGGTTCATCGCGATCATTACATTGGGCTACTGTTGGGCCGGCTAGCGCTCGATTGTTCATGAGGGCGATTAAAAATGTATCGCAAAACAGGCGGAGGAAAGCGCCATAGGGTTTGCTGCGGGTATAACAGAGACAGACAAAATGACAAAAAGAATTAATTAAATTTTTCCAAAAAAAAACTAGATAATTTTTGGAATTCTGATTTATGCCATTGTATAGCTAACACACATAAGAATGGCGCTAATTAAAAAAAACACCATAAATTAATTAACTTTCTCGTTTTTTTCCAGTTTAAATTACATTTTTATAATTTTTCGAGAACTTGTTTCTATTATCGGATTTGTAAAAAGATAGCGTCATTCGTCCCTATATTATAAATCCAATGCAAAAAAGAAATTTGATATAACTTCAACTGTTAAAAAGTTAGGTTGAAATTAAGAACGCAATGCATTCCTTGTTTCATTCATCTCATTTCCACTAAGGAGGAAAAAATATTTTGGCATTGAGGCGCATTCAATCCCCTTAATAGAAAATATACATGTTCATACAAAGTCACCTAGTTTATTTATCTCCTTATGTAAACATAGCTGCAAGTTGCAGCTAAAAATTAATTATATCTATGTAAGTTTCTAAATAATAAAACTAAAGTTATCGATTCGAGTGTACCAAAAATATTAATTTATTGATACTTTGTCATGGAATTATAGCATAGTGGAGGACATGGTTTAAAAATAAGGAATGATGATCTCACGATATTAGTGATTATCAAGTAATATAGCTAGAAGTCCCTCATACTAAACACATTAGCGATTTCAATCTACTACTATGACTACTTAAAACACTAAATATTGCAATACAAGCATATTACTATTACAAAAATATATACTGGACCAGAGATCAAAAATTATTTCACTTATTTTTCAGTCAAAATGAAAACTGATACAGAAAAATCAAAAATGAACTAAGAAATTTGGCAACATCCTTTTACGAAACCAAAAAATAATGGACAAAAATTAATAATTTAAGCACAACATTAACTTAAACAAGTATTCGGTTAGTTTAATAAACTAAAAAATAAATTATAAATTGAAGGTATAAAGGTAAGTTTATTTTATTACCCTTCATCACAGCTAAAATCTTAGCTGTCTTTCAAAAGCAAACTAATTATTATTTACAACTGACTTTTACATTCACTATTAAACAGGGCTACAAAACAGACATCTTTTTAAGTAACTAGTATAAGTAACTATTCAATAAACCATATTTAAGTAACTTACATAAGCAATCCACAATCTTTGAGATTGTTCTTAATAATAACATCAGTGACACAGTCGAAAACAAATTGGATATTACTTGTATCGGTCGCACATGTGAAGTGTGTGTAAATTTCTTTTTGATCCTTTCTTCTATTGAGGTTCTCAAACTTCATTCTTATATATGCTGAAGCATCTTCATAGGTGTTAGAACCAGAATATTCCGGGAAACAAATTGTTAAGGGGCTTCTGCTTATTTTTTCTTCAAAGAGATCTTTTTTGTTAAGAAAAAGAATAATAGATGTTGTCACAAACCATTTACTGTTGCAAATGGAATCAAAAAGTTTCATTGATTCAACCATCCTGTTCATTTCTTCATCTTCAGCCAAAACTAAATCATAGCCTGGAAAGCGAAAGATCAAAAAATTACTTGGGTATATACATATATTTAATTTTTTAATAATAGTTATACCTGATAAAGCAACACAAAAAATAATGGCTGTAACTCCTTCAAAGCAGTGAATCCATTTTTTTCTTTCTGATCTTTGTCCTCCTACATCAAACATTCTGCAAGTCAAAATATAGAATGGGTATTACATTTTATCTAAAAATAAAAAAATACAACTTACTTGAAGTGTAAACTCTTGAAAGAAAAATGGGTTTCCACAATGCCTGTAGTTTTAACTCTAGTTCTTAAAACGTCTTGTTGAGTGGGCACATAGTTATTCTGTGAGATTCTGTCCAGGGAATTTAAATAATAAGCTGCCGAATCATTTAGTTGATACTCTCTGGATCTAGAGAAACACAGCTGTACTCCTGGGTCTTGCCAAAGTCTTCTCATGAGCATTACTAACTCTGGAGTCAGTTCTCCTTCTTCAGCTGCACTAGCATAAGTGAAAAATTGTCTGGCAATGTCCTAAAATATATAAAATGTTTGTTGAGAGAATTTGCTGGGAATAGTAGATATACAGTGTCCCCCATAATGTTCTCCACATATGGGAATCTTTAGATATGGAAAAGCGAGAAGTGGGGCTAGATGGCAAAACATCGGAAAAAGTTATTTTAAAAATGTGATTAAAACGATGTTTTGAGGCTGTCTGCAAAATGGAGCAAAAGCAAAACCTAGCAAATTACTTGTTTTTCGCCATGGATATGCGCAGGAATTTACCGCCACAACAGTGTCCACGTGAACGATATCAAAATGTACTTTTAGTTTATCGGACATGCAGGATCGATTGCACATGAGAAAAATTCCATATCCTACAAAAAAAAATACATGTGTAGCAAACATTATGAGGAACAATGTAGGTAGGTATATCGGAAATCATATTGTGTAGAATTCCAGAAAAGAAAAAAATAAAGGTACCAACATCCACTCTACAAGCCATTTCTGAGTAGATTTGTTACCAATTATTCAAAAAAAAATCACAATGAGACAAGAGATTTTCCTTTTTGTATTTTTACCTTAGTTTCAGTGTGTTTTTTTATTTCTATGATCTGATCTGAGTCTAACCTGTTGAGTAAGAAACCTCAAATCTACTGCGTTCGAGCACTAGAGGGTTAAAATAAAAAGTTAAGTTGAAATTGTAAATTTATATTGCTCTTCAGCTCAATAAAGTTTTCAACAAAAAAAATTCAAGTTTTTAAATCCTATACCACTTATTCCTAACAGAGACTAACGGTAGGTGATCCAGTAGAGACTGAAATGTTGTGTCTTAAATAAACTCAGACAATGAAAGTCCTAAATTGCCAACCTTCACACTCATTCATTCGTATACTTTGAGTTTTCCTAACATGATGACATATTGTTGTCAAAAACGGCAAAGTACTAGTCAATATTTCTTTTAAAATGAACCGGTGACAAATTTCCTAATCCTGGAATCACCATCAATCCGTTTCCTATTTCCAGTTTTTAGTTATGTTTTATTATAGTTTGAGTTGCAGGTTTTACTTAGATTTGTGTATACTGTCTGGTGAATTTGTTATTGATTATTCTTTTTTTTTATACTAAAAAGCCTTGTAAAAAGCTTAATGTTTGGCCGCGTCTGGCATAACTGCCCGACAGTGATGTTTCCATTCAGGCCACGTCGGACATACAGGGTGACAATTTGAAAAGTAGCAATCGGGAATATCTCTTGGACAAAAAATACTATCAGGAAGATCTCAAATATGTATCGAGGGATTGGAGGGGAAACCAAAATGAAGCACTTTTTGAGTCACCCCGCCACCCCTCTTAGAGGGTAGAAGATATGAGCAATTATTCATGAGCATGTCAAAATTTCAAAAAATTTCCAAAGCCAAAAATGGGATTTCTTTTTAGATTTTTTTCCCATAGAAATTTTCAAATGTTACTAATGTGAGAGTTGTTTCTGACTAATTTGGACTCGCTCTATTGATTTGAAAAGTCAGAATTTTAAGAAAAATCCAAAAATAAAAATTTTCAGTTTTTGGTACTTTTTCCTAAGGGCACTTTGTAAGGGCTTTCAAATTTTAATTTGCAAATCCTCAAAATTAAATATCTCGGTAACCAAAAGCGATACCAGGATAAAATTGTAGCTGGGAATAAAAGCATGAAAATGGTGGTTCGCTGAAATCGCTAGCATGTCTATGAAGCGTCCATTTGACGTCGTTGAATTGGACGTATATTTGGTCAGTGTGGATCGATTGAAAAGGTATATATCTACATAGTAATACCAGTACATATTATTTGATGCATAATACATAACAAAATAATAATTGTTTTGCACTTAGTAGTTTTCGCAATTTTTGCCACTCGGAAAATGATCATTCTCAAAAGGTTTTTCATCACATTTTCGAAACAATCTGAAATTGTTGTTTTGTGCATTTCAGCAAGTAAAGATGGAAGGATTTGTTCATCTCAATATTATTACCTAATTGATGAATCATCAATGGAGTATAAGAAAAAAAGGACCAGGGTAATGTAAACAAGCTATCGTACCTTTCTTTTCTTATCTATTTTTATATTCGTCATTCGGCAGTACACTATTGTGAAGGAAAAAGCTATTGAAAAAATAATAATTACCTAAGCTATGATCCTAACTGCCCTTCAAATCAGAATTTTGGTAAGCTACTTCCAGTTGTGCATGTTTGGTATTAGACTTTAAGCATTTGGCTGTAGATGTTTTCAATAACTTCCTCTTAACAATTGAAGTTGCGATTCACTGATATCCAGGGCAACAAATCATGGTTTGATTATTTCTTTTTGGTAATTGGTGTCCCCCGGGGAAGCCGTACGCCATAATAGGTTAGGATCTCATTTCCCCGGGAAGCCGTACGCCATAATAGGTTAGGATCTCATTTGTTACACGATTATACTATTGAAGGTAAGTGTATCAGTGGGGCACTACCGAATACCAGCGAGAAATGGTTGAATTATGATTTGCTGTTGGGTGTCAGCTGCACAACGTGGTTTCAAGTGAGTTCAGCCTAATGGGGCTTTAATAGATAGCTGAATGCTCTTTAACTTTGCCAGGCAAAATTGTTTTTGTGTTTTCCAGATGAAGAGTCAAGTGATCATGTTCTATATTGTAGCTGTAATGAAATGGTCACGCCTCTAAAGAGGAATAAAAAAGTAAAAAACCTTTCAAAGGAGTAGTTTCTCATTTTAGAAAAATCATTAGGGGGAAGCCTCCAAGACCGGAGGGGTAGGGGTTAGGCAATAAAAACATTTGTTTTTTCAATCAATCAATCAATCAACAAAATGGTTTCATTGTCGGAAAATAAATTTCATTGACAAAGCATGATCTTAAATAATGTGCAAGTAATTAAAAATTATCGGGTTATAAAAAAAAAGAGGTACAATCAATAAAATAAAAAATAAACATAAACATAAATGTCAAAGCATAATCCTAAGCAACACATGTACAATTTTTACTACATCAAACTATAGAGTCATATAGAAGGTACAGCCAATACAGAAAAAACATAAAGGTTGCGGTCAGAACAAAACAAAACAATGAAACAAACAAAATTAAAAATTTTCATTTAAAAATTCATTAATATGATAGTAGGCTTTTCCATGTAAAAATGTTTTGAGCTCTAGTCTAAACTTTTTAAAATCACCTATCTGCCTTAAGTTAACAGGCAGATGATTAAAAATTTGCCTACTTTTATAAATTAGTGAATTTTGCGTCAATGCAGTCTTGGGTATAGGAAGCTGAATTTTAAGAAGTTGCCTAGTTGGATAAGTTCTTGGATATTCTAACTCATCATAATGTTTTTTGTGCATAAGGCAAGCAGTTTCCATGATAAATATACAGCATACTGTAAGTATTTTATGTTTTAAAAATAGTGGCTTGCAATGCTCCCAATATCCAACCTGACACAAATAGCGCACTGCTCTCTTTTGAATGACAAAAACAGAATCAAACAATTTATTAGAACAGTTACCCCAAAATGCAATGCCATACCTGATATGTGATTCAACCAACGAGAAATAAACCAACTTAGCAGTATTCAAACCAAGTTCATTTGACGCTATTCTTACAGCATAGCAACCACTTGCCAATCGTTTGTTTAGATTTGTAACCTGCTCATTAAACTTAAGTTGAGTATCAACATGAATACCAAGAAATTTACAGCTAGTTTTATTTTCAATTGTGTGTGTGTCTGATAATAAATCATCAAAAAAAAATTTAAATGTCAATATGTTGGTTTTCTTATGTGTATTTGACACTTCTATGACAGAATTCTTTTGTCTAAGAGATAGGTAGTCAAAATTACTAGGTAGTTTTAAAAATATGCTTATTTTCGAACACTGATATGTCAAAAACTAATTGTACCATTTAAGATTTGGCTATAAGACTATAATAGGAAAGCAACGAGCTATCCAACGATGTGCAACACAAGGTAGGTTCGTATTTGAAAAAAATAAGTTATGGTAGCTTCCCCCTAACAGGTGAGGCGAGGTGAATCAAACAGTGCCTCATTTTGGTTCCCCCTCCAATCCAATATTTGAGATCTTCCTGATAGTATTTTTTGTCTAAGAGATATTCCCAATTGCTACTTTTAAATTGTCATCCTGTATATGCTTGACGCACACTTTAGCGTACCAGGCCATATCAATCATACCTGCCCGACGATACCTATATTTCCTAATGAGATTTTAAATAGTGGCCTGTGCAGAACATATTGGTATACTTGGTTTGGGCAAATTTGGCTATTTACTTTTCTTTTGAGGGTTTTAAAAGAAAATTTGTATTATACCTATCTGTTCCAAAGACGTCAATGTTAATCTTGTGAATTGAATAATAAAAATAATATTGTTCTTTTGCTGTAAGAACACTGTCTTCTTGTAGGTTTAAACTATAATAATTTTAGTATTATGCAAAGAAATATATTTATTTCTTAGTTATAATTATATAATATATAGGTATACAGTAAGGGGCAGGCTACTAGGTATATAGGATCCAACTTTACGAATTTACGATCGTCCGCAGCCGTCTGAACACCTGTCGCTGTCGGTCCGCTGTCGTTTTTTCGATGACTTTGACGTTCATAAACCATGGTTCACATCAGCACGTTTTATGATTTTACAGACTTAAGCCCGGTCCAGACGTTACGTTACTGATACCTGATCACGTGTTGAACTGTGCAGACAAAACTTGATGCAAAACGTAGCATCTAGACCGTGCTTTGAGATGTATCGTCGAGCTTCACTTACTTATAATTATTAAACGGCGTGTATAGATAGATTTTTTTTGGAACCGAAACAATAATCTATGGAAAAAAAACATGTATTTTAAAAAAGCCATCCAGGAAAAACTAAAAATATATTCACCATAAAAAATAGAAAAAAAATTAAGTAAAATGAAAACAAAAATTCTAGTTTTGACCCCAAAAACCTGGCTCGATTACCATTTGCACTACAATGTAGCAAATGTTCAAACAGTCCCAGTCCGCCTTCTTGAACTAAACAATGACCTAAACGATCATAGAAGGCTCTACGAATATTATTTAGCATCACAGGGGTGACAGTTAGATATATTTCTCGAATTTTGAAACGCAGCTGCTCAAGGTTCACGGCGCGATTCTCCTGAAAACCATACATTTTTGATTTGCCCCAGAGAAAATACGTATATAAAGTTAGCAGTGCAAAATTTTTATGACTGGAAAAATTAGTGCTATTTAAGTGCTAATTAAATGCCAAGTTCACAAATTTTGTGCTCTTGTAGTTTCCGAGATATGGACTGCACTGCTAGCTACCCGTTAAAGATAGCAGTGCACCATCCAGGAAAGTGGTAGGGTGATATAAATGATGAAGAAAATTAAATGCTAATTAAATGCTTCCATTTCCATAAACATAATCTCTATTTTCAGCTTTTTTTCGAATATTTTCTAAAAGCAACTCTGTGCACTACTAGCTTTATGCAGTACCTACACATATTGAGTTTTCTTGGAAGAAGGGATTGGTAGAGTTTCCGACATTTGAATAATTTAGTGCTAATTAAGTGCTAATTAAATGCCAAGTTCACAAATTTTGTGCTCTTGTAGTTTCCGAGATATGGCCTGCACTGCTAGCTACCCATTAAAGATAGCAGTGCACCATCCAGGAATAATCCAGGAAAGTGGTAGGGTGATATAAATGATGAAGAAAATTAAATGCTAATTAAATGCTTCCATTTCCATAAACATAATCTCTATTTTCAGCTTTTTTTCGAATATTTTCTAAAAGCAACGCTGTGCACTACTAGCTTTATGTAGTAACTACACATATTGAGTTTTCATGGAAGAAGGGATTGGTAGAGTTTTCGACATTTGAATAATTTAGTGCTAATTAAGTGCTAATTAAATGCCAAGTTCACAAATTTTGTGCTCTTGTAGTTTCCGAGATATGGCCTGCACTGCTAGCTACCTGTTAAAGATAGCAGTGCACCATCCAGGAATAATCCAGGAAAGTAGTAGGGTGATATAAATGATGAAGAAAATTGAATGCTAGTTAAATGCTACCATTTCCATGAACAAAATTTCTATTTTCAGCTTTTTTTCGCATTTTTTTTTTTAAACAACGTAATGCACTGCTAGCTTTATGCAGTACCTACACATATTGAGTTTTCATGAAAGGAGGGATTGGAAAAGTTCTCGACATAGGAATAATTTAGTGCTAATTAAGTGCTAATTAAATGCCAAGTTACCAAATTTTGTGCTCTTGTAGTTACCGAGATATAGCCTGCACTGCTATACCCGTTAAAGATAGCAGTGCACCACGTTGTTTTTAGAAAAATATGCGAAAAAATCTGAAAATAGAAATTTTTTTCATGGAAATGGTAGCATTTAATTCTCTTCATCATTTATATCACCCTACCACGTTCCTGGATCATTCCTGGATGGTGCGCTGCTATCTTAAACGGGTAGCTAGCAGTGTAGGCCATATTTCGAAAACTACAAGAGCACAAAATTTGTGAACTTGGCATTTAATTAGCACTTAATTAGCACTAAATTATTCCTATATCGAAAACTCTACCAATCCCTTCTTTCATGAAAACTCAATATGTGTACTGCATAAATCTAGCATTTCACAGCGTTGTTTTTAAAAAATATTCGAAAAAAAGCTGAAAATAGAGATTTTGTTCATGGAAATGGTAGCATTTAATTAGCATCTAATTTTCTTCATAATTTATATCACCCTACCACTTTTCTTGATCATTCCTGGATGGTGCACTGCTATCTTTAACGGGTAGCTAGCAGTGCAGGCCATATCTCGGAAGCTATAAGAGCACAAAATTTGGTAACTTGGAATTTAATAAGCACTTAATTAGCACTAAATTATTCTAAAGTGGAAAACTCCACCAACCCTTTCTTTCATGAAAACTCAATATATGTACTGCATAAAGCTAGCAGTGCACCGCGTTGTTTTAAAAAAATGTGCGAAAAAAAGCTGAAAATAGAGATTTTGTTAATGGAAATGGTAGCATTCAAATAGCATTTAATTTTTTTTTCATAATTTATATCACGCTACCACTTTCCTGGATCATTCCTGGATGGTGCACTGCTATCTTTAACGGGTATAGCAGTGCAGGCTACATCTCGGAAACTACAAGAGCACAAAATTTGGTAACTTGGCATTTAATTAGCACTTAATTAGCACTAAATTATTCCTATGTCGAAAACTCTCCCAATCCCTTCTTTCATGAGAACTCAATATGTGTACTGCATAAGGCTAGCAGTGCACCGCGTTGTTTTTGAAAAAATATGCGAAAAAAAGCTGAAAATAGAAATTTTGTTCATGGAAATGGTAGCATTTAAATAGCATTTAATTTTCTTCATCATTTATATCACCCTACCACTTTCCTGGATTATTCCTGGATGATGCACTGCTATCTTTCATGGGTAGCTAGCAGTGCAGGCGATATCTCGGAAACTACAAGAGCACAAAATTTGTGAACTTGGCATTTAATTAGCACTTAATTAGCACTAAATTATTCCTATGTCGAAAACTCTACCAATCCCTCCTTTCATGAAAACTCAATATGTGTACTGCATAAAGCTAGCAGTGCACAGCGTTGCTTTTATAAAATATTCGAAAAAAAGCTGAAAATAGAGATTTTGTTCATGGAAATGATAGCATTTAATTAGCATTTAATTTTCTTCATCATTTATATCACCCTACCACTTTCCTGGATTATTCCTGGATGGTGCACTGCTATCTTTAACGGGTAGCTAGCAGTGCAGGCCATATCTCGGAAACTACAAGAGCACAAAATTTGTGAACTTGGCATTTAATTAGCACTTAATTAGCACTAAATTATTCCTATGTCGAAAACTCTACCAATCCCTCCTTTCATGAAAACTCAATATGTGTACTGCATAAAGCTAGCAGTGCACAGCGTTGCTTTTATAAAATATGCGAAAAAAAGCTGAAAATAGAAATTTTGTTCATGGAAATGGTAGCATTTAAATAGCATTTAATTTTCTTCATCATTTATATCACCCTACCACTTTCCTGGATTATTCCTGGATGGTGCACTGCTATCTTTAACGGGTAGCTAGCAGTGCAGGCCATATCTCGGAAACTACAAGAGCACAAAATTTGTGAACTTGGCATTTAATTAGCACTTAATTAGCACTAATTTTTCCAGTCATAAAAATTTTGCACTGCTGACTTTGCACTGCTAACTTTATATACGTAGAGAAAATAATCGTTGGGTGTAAGATCGGGAGAGCGTCACAGTATTGTAGCTCTCGACCCAGCAATGAGACGGTTCGGATTCAAATGGTCCAGAATGAAACCCGTATTATGGGCTGGACATCCATCTTATTGATACCATATTTCATTAAATCTATAGGACCAGATAATCTATCAATTTCTGGAATTATCTGCCGTTGGCCCGTTGCAAAAGATCCAAATATTTTGGACCAGTTAAGTTAGAGTCCATGAAGTACGGCCCAATAATATGTTATCCACACAAACCGCTCCAGACAGTTACCTTTTGACGACGCTGGGCTCTAAGCTCAAAATACCTGTGTAAATTCTCCTTAGACCAATAACGGGTGTGACTAGGATTATGTCGACCATGGAGTTGAAATGTCGACTCATCTGTAAAGACAATTTTTCTAAGAAAATCTTGATTTTCATTTGCCTTATTAATGAAAGTTTCACAAAAATCCATCCGCCTGATGTTGTCCTCAGGATCAATTTTTTGGGAGTTTCTTACTTTGTACGAACGATACTTTTTTTTTTCTGTGGCTCTAACCGTCCTTGTACTTGAGTCAATTTAACTAATGCCAACAACCAACAACATAATTTATTTGGCTTCTTGATCCTCATTATTTTCCGGGACGTCATTTCGTTTGGTTTCAGGAAGAAACACAACCGTATTTTTGAAAATTATTAACAACCCTAGAAACTTTTTACTTGGTTGTCGCCAGGTTAGCGCTAAATCGATTTGTCATTTTCTGACATGCGGACGCCTGCAAATTCGTCAGGTTACATCCTATATACCTCGTACCTTGCCCCTCACTGTATATTAAAACACCGAAAATGGACCACCCAAGAAAAAATAAAAATAATAAAGGCAGTACTCAAAATAATTAAATTATTAATTATTAAAGCAATTAATTGCTGCCATTTCCTGCAGACAATGAGTCATTTTGCATAGCATAGCAAATATTAAAGGAAAAGTTTCTAATGTAATTTACCAGAATGAAATCAGTCATGAAAACAATATATTGTATCATTGATCATGCTTTATCAAACAATAACCTAGATAAGGTGTACCAAGAAGAGTAGATAATACACGGAAATAATAAAATCAATTTTTAATTTAAGACTATTAGCAAACAAAATAGGAACATCAGTTTTACTGTATATTGAAATGAGACATCGCATAGAACACTGTATTTTGCAAATTTTGAAGGTACTGCTAGATACGGTATAATTTTTTGGGAATCCAACTCTAGGGCGCAAAATATATTTGTTATTCAGCAAACAATAAGAACAATTGTCCCCCTACAATCGTGTAGGGGAATATTTAGGGCAAAGGGATAATAACAATTTATGCTCTATACATCTATGGGAAAATTTTATTTACTGTCAAGAATATGCAATTGCTTGATGATACTGTTGCTAGTCATAATTATTATAACACTAGAACAAATAATATTTGTTTTCCGAGGCACAGGTTAACATTTTTAGAAAAAAGTCCATGTTACATGGGAATAAAACTTTTTAATAAACTAAACAATGAATTAAAAATAAGGACATAAGCAAAAATGTTCAGAAGTGATCTAAAAAAGATACTTGTTGAGTTGGAACCATAATATAGTATACAGTATACAAGAATATTTAAATTAGGCATATGGACATAAAATAATGTAATTATTCTGATTATCATTAGGTGTACCTAAGACCTAAGGTCTTTTTTGTGATGCTATTTCATTTCATGGTTTATGTGTATATTTTTATGTATGTTACTGTTATCTGAATTAAAGTTAAATATAAATAAATGAATAAATATTAAATTCACATTACTCATCCATTGTTTCTCTGAATCATCTCTCAAGTCTCAGCTAATTTGTATTATTATACTTTTAATTTTAGCTTGAACATGTAACTTCAAACAAGTAAAAGTATTGGGTGGGTATAAGTATCCTGAAAATCTGAACTATTTTCACTTTGATTTCAATTATTTAGCTATTTAATTGAAATTATTTGAGAATATAAATAAAAACTGGCAAATCATGTAGGTATGTGTTTAAGTAGCTAGTTTGTTGGTTAATGGTTAAATTCGAAGTTACATTTTTATTCATAGTTATTATTAAAAGAAGGCTGCAGTAGGTACTTATTTTTTTAATGTTTGGGGAAATTGTTAAATCATGATTCATAAAACAAATAGAAAAACCTTAAGCCCTTGCTTATTTAAATGTTTATAATGGAAGATAGACTAAGTAGGTACTTGAAATTTATCGCAAAGTACTTACTTAATGGATTTACAAAACAAATGATTAAAAGATAGAATGAAATGAACTTACCGCCTTACTGGGTTCTGCAAAATCTATTCGAAGCTGACCCATAGCTCTGATAATAGCCATGAGGCTCTGAATTGTGTTACTGTAAACGACTGGTCGATACTGAACACATTCTTCTTTGGAATATCCTAGCTCATGGATTATTTTCATTTGTTTCACTATTGTGCTCTTACCAGATTCTCCAGCGCCTGGAATAGTCAAGGAAATAGTATTTTATTTTTAACGGTAATAAGAAATAACCAGGAATAATTTACCAAGGAGGAGAAGTTTGACTTCACTAGCGGCTCTTTCCCCATCTGCCCTAAGGTCTCGGTCAATTTTTTTTGACCGAGCCTGAGCAGCCTTATCCCCCGTTGTACTAACCGCACAACCCATTATATTTTTAGAAAACTACACTATTTTGAGACTCGCTGTTGAAAATTCACCACAAAAAAGATTTCACCTCCCCTGTTTCCACAACAAAACGTCGGTTGATAATTTTCTCTCAACAGTCAATCTCATCCCCATCCAACACAACACAAGACTAGTAGACGGAACGGGAACGGGAACAACGAAGGAACGAAAAAACTTGTTGAAATGTTGACTAGCTCAGTTGACTCATACGTCATAAAAGGCGATTTCGGATGGTTTCTGGTAATTGGCATAGAGTAGTTCGGTCAGAATTTATTCAAGGGTGACAGTGAGTAGCATCCATCGCGTCATGCATGACCGAACTCGATTCTTGAACTAGAGGAGTGTTCAGTCTGGAGAGGGCACCTGCGACCTGCGGTTAGTGCGGTTGACTTTTGTGAAATGTCAGAAAGGCTGTGTTTAACGGGACTTAGCGGGTGTTAGCGCTTGCAAGCGCTTCTGGCTAATTGACCGATAAACGACTAGTTAGCGCAAAAGCGCCTGTCAGCTTACTTAGCTCATTTGAAAAGTGCTATTTTTAGTTAGCTGTTGTTAGGCCGGGTATTATAAAACTGCTTTGACAGTTAACTTGAAGTTAACTTTTTGAATTACATGTTATTCCAGAAGTTAACTTTAAGTTAACTCTCAAAGTAGTTTTGATAAATAAATAGGTCGTTCAACGGCTACAGTTAGCGCCTCTTCAGCGCTAGCGGGCTTACGCTAAGTCCCGTTAAACACAGCCAAAGAGAATAAGCATCTCTCTCTCTCTCGGTCAGTTGGAGTACAGTGACTCTATCTTTGAATATAAAACTACAGGAAGGAGCATAACCTCGCGCGACAAGAAAATGTGGAGGTTGCATATGGCCGACTAGTGTTTCCGGTTTGGCAGTGGCGTATATTTATTTAAATATGATTGTCAATATTATGACTCACTCTTTTCGCACAAATTCCAGTGCTTATTATCACTTAAAACCGCTAAAATCCATTAAACCTCCACTTGAATGAGGACACAGCGAACCACCAAAACAAATGATGAGTCCATACTTGGAGGCTCAATATGGCCGTTTCCGTCCCTGGCCGGGGATTCTTAAATCACGATTCGACATACGACTCGACAACGAGATGATTTTTCCGACGATTCTAGGTTAGAAATCTCATTGGAATTATACCTTTCGACACGACAAGGCTGTGCGTTGTCTGTAGTGACAGATAGGAAACGCTCCTTCCTGTAGTTTTATATTCAAAAGACTCCATTGAACCCTGAACCACAGTAGCGACAATTGCCGTCTTATTTATGATTGATTCAAAAATCCTATACATATATATTTATATATATTGAAAACGCCGCCATTTTGTGCACACCTCTTGCTTATTTGAAATATGAATATTGAATATATAAGTTCTTTTCACGTGGCTCCGGTTTAACTAACCGGGTTACAAAACGGTTAGAGAAATGACATACCGTTTTCTAACCCGGTTACAAAGTGACGTGATGGATACCTACCACTCGAATTTGAGCGGTATGTTGCGGTTTGTAAAGGGCCCCATACACTGCGATGAAACACGACGGTTTTCATCGCCACGATGAAACACGTCGTTCTAAAACCGAAGTGTGTAATAGAAAAACACGACGGTTTTCTACAGAGCCCCACAGACTACGAGGAACACGACGGTTTTCATCGCCACGATGAAACACGTCGTTTCAAAACCGAAGTGTGTGGTAGAAAACCGTTCGTGTGCACGAAATGTTGAACCGTCGTGCCAAAAATCAAGCTCGGACTGAATTTTAAACCGACGATGAAACACGACGGTTTTCTACCACACACTTCGGTTTTGGAACGACGTGTTTATGACGTGACGTGTCGTGTTTCCTCAAACTCTGTGGGGCTCTGTAGAAAACAATCGTGTTTTTCTATTACACACTTCGGTTTTTAAGGGCCCCATACACTACGTTCTTTCTCGTCGGTTTTCATCGCCGCGATGAAACACGTCGTTCCAAAACCGAAGTGTGTGGTAGAAAAACACGACGGGTTCCTACCACACACTTCGGTTTTGGAACGACGTGTTTCATCGTGGCGATGAAAACCGACGAGAAAGAACGTAGTGTATGGGGCCTATTAGAACGACGTGTTTCATCGTGGCGATGAAAACCGTCGTGTTTCATCGTAGTGTATGGGGCCCTTTAAACCGGAGGCACGTGAAAAGAGTTATAGGATTTTTTAGGTGAAGATCCGTCATAAAAGATGGAAAACAACGTATTTGATGTACCTAATACCAGTAATCAAATACGTTGTTTTCAATTTTTTATGAAAGATGTCCATTTAATTGCTATATGAATACATTTAATGGAGATTTCCATTTGTCATCAGTGCCGCACTGAGTGTATCCGCATCTTTTTCTAAAAGCATGTAACATGTAAGGATAAGGATACATTTTTTTTGCCCTGATTCGACAAATGGAAACCGCTATACAAGTTACAAGAGAAGAGGTTGGGCACAAAATGGCGGTGGGACCTCTACCTACTAGGTCTGTTTCTGCACAAATCACAAACCAGTCAGAGTGAATTTCATTGGTTGAAACTAGTTTTCTGACTGTTTCTGACTGTTTTCAACCAATGAAATTCGCTCTGACTGGTTTATGATTTCTGCAGAAACAGACCTATAATTAGTTGTATTCCTTTCACACCTAGGAGGAGCTCCGGGGCTTCACGCGCTTATTCCTTTCGAAAAGTGTTTGTTGCACTACGCATCTGTTCCCTGCAAATCGGGGGCGACTAAGCACCGGCGCGAGTAGCTCGAGTGTTTCAAGCTCTTGAAAGCAATACAACTATTGTCGCCACTGTATGTTTATTTAGTCACTGTAAGTTGGAGTAACTCGCAAACTAAGTTTGTTTTGAAAGGAACATCGAACATGTTTTTTTAGTCCCAGATCTCTACAGCCAACTTTTACAACTACAGTCCCTACACCGAATTTGTTTTTTATTGCTTTATATTTTGGTATTTTGAAATGCAAAAATCAAATCATTATAACAACAACCTTGTGTTTTTTGACAAACCAAGCAGAGAATCATATTAAATTATGAAACATTTGGCCAAGGGTGATTTATGTAGTACCATTGTATAAAAAGGCTTTATAAGAGCCTTTTTATACAATGGTAGTACCTACATAAGAGCCGTGTGCTTTATGGCATAAACTTTCTTATTTCCTCTCTAGACGTAGATTTTTTTTTCATACTGTGGAATTTTTGGCTTTTTTATCTGTATTCATTTTAATTATCGTTTTTAACTTGCAAAAATTTAAATTAAATGGTGAATCTTTTTTTTGTTTTGAATATTAATCTTGCCAAGTTTTGTACCATTCCTTGTCTTTTTGTCCATGGTGGAATTCAGAATAAAAGTTTCATTTTTAAATTTTTTTCGAAATTATTATAATAAGGTCAAAATGCACTGTTTTAATAGTAACAATCCGGTGGAGGACTGCGACTGACGGCACGTGACGTCAGTCGCAGTACTCGATGTTCGATATTTTGGCGAACGTATGTCTTATGACCATGGCCCCGACTCGTCTATCTAGGGTGGATGCTCACATGTATATACGAATATATTTAAATAAAAACCATCGACAAAAACACAAGAAAAACAAAACGAGGCAAAACGCACCCCAATATACCTACTGGCATAACAAGAAAAACAAGAACAAAACTGAAAGAAACAAGTGTGCATGCAAGAAGGACAAAAAACGATTCCGTCAACAGCTGTTGTCGGAAGCTACGAAATGGTTCTCGATTCGAGTTGTCTCGCTTCGAGTACGTTCGTAACCGCTATTCCGAAAAAAGATGGAGGATTCGATTCGTATCGGACGTTCATAATCGGGCCCCCGTCAGCACCGCCGCGGGCGTCACGTCCGCCACGCCTCGTCTGACGAGTCGATAGGGGAGAACCAGAAAGGAAATTTAACTGAACAGGTTACCTCAAAGGCTTCTCAAAGGCTGAGTTTGGCTTACACTCGGTAAACTCTGAGCGCGCTCAAAACGATAAGATCCTGTTCGTTTAAAGGGGGTGTGCGCCAAAAATTAAAGTTTTAGTGTAAAAAAATCTAAGAATAACTGTTCAAACCTCGTTATTCTACGATAAACCATCGCTGAGATATACCGCTTTAAAGTGTGGACGACGCTCTCGTGACGTCACGAAAACTTCGTCTAGCGGCGCTCTGCATTGTTAATTTGATTGTTACTGGCACGGGTGAGTGGTCTTTGTTTAGATTATTGCAGGTAACACAGGGAAAACATTATGTAAATTTAATTAAATCCACTTTCTCGTGCTTCGCTTGAGCTTTCGTGACGTCATAGGGTGAGATGCGGTACCTTCATAGAGCCATATCTGCGGTATTATTTGTCATAGAGGGGTGCGGATTTCACTGTTATTCTTAGATTTTTTTTCTCTGTTTTTTGAGATGAAGTTGTTTTTTTGGCGCACACCCCCTTTAAGCTCTCAGAGTGTTTCGATTTTTTGCCCAGATTTTTCTTTTACTTTTATTTCAGATCCATTTCCAATTTACGTACTCATTTACTAGTAAAATTAAATTAAATTCAAAACAAGACAATTTTTCTTTTTCAGATTAGTGACAACTACTGTGACAGGGTTTCAGGATTTTTTTTCGATCTGCGTCGGTTTGGCTTATGACCTTGTTCAGGGCGTACTCTGAGAATCAAGTCACGATACCCATGCTCGTAACGTTCCGCTCCGTGGAGTACAAAGCCGAACTCAGCCAAAACGTATTCTCTTAGAACTGTTCCATTCTTTCCTTGAAAACGTACTCCAAATCAGTCGTATGGCATTGTTCACTGAGAGCAAATATCTGATTAAACAAAATCTTCGCAGCAGAATAGCCTCACTCTCACTCTCAATTAAATACGTCACTGCGACGCGCGTGCGTCAGGAATAGTCCGGAAACAGTTCTTGCTGTTACTCCACACAGGGCAGGGATGGTTGATGGTTTTATGGTTCTTGAATCATTTAAGAACGGTTCTCAATTTGACCCGGATAACGAATTTCTATTCCGAACGGATCTAGTTGGAGAAACCCGAATGTGTTGTTTTCTACTTTGAACAGAAAAATTCAACCTGTGGTGTGTATTAAAACTAGTTCACTGATTGGGACGGCCGTAAGATACACTTGTTTCGGTTCGAAGCTGATAAACTAATGGCGAATTCCATTTGCCAATCAGTGCGCACTGAGTGTATCCGCACTTTTTCTAAAAGCATGTAACATGCAGGGATGGATACATTTTTTTTGCACTGGTTCGACAAATGGAAAACGCTGTAAGAAAGGAACGGTTTGGATCGAACAGAGTAAACAAAATGTGATGTTCGGTAATTGCATCTGCGAACAAAAGGAGCAAAATTTGGTAGATGTCACGTGATTTGACACGTGAAAAAAGACAAGTGACCACGTGACGTCCGTCGAAATTTGCTCTTTTTGCTCGATACACTTCCTGAACCCAACCCAGGCACTAGCCAGTGATGTTTAGCAAACACCGAGAGTTCTAGCTGCTAGATGTCCTATTGATCTTTGGAATCGTCAATAGATGGCAATAATAAATTCCTGAAAAAAATTGTTATTTTGTCTCATTTGTAATTTACTTACAGATTCCTGTAAAATTTTTTGAGGCCTAATTTTTTATCTCATTCACTAATCAGATTGAATTGTTTTTTGATCCCCGATTTCTATGTACAGTGTACAGTTGCAAAATAAATTAATCAGGCTAAGGTTTAATTTAAAGTTAGTTCCAGTTTGGTGCCATTTGGTTTTTTATCAGGATTCAATGATTTCAAAATAAAAACAATACCTATTGGTCATTGGCCATTGTATGCTCATTGATTAGTTGGAATCTGAAATCTGACATTCCACTAGAGTAGACTGTAGCTATGGACTGAAGTGAAATGAAGTTTGTAGTATGTCGTACTTTGTTTTCAGGGGCCTGGAAAGTTTGTGCTTGAAATGTTGAGAGTGAAGAGAAATGCTGAAGCAAGTACCAGTGATAGTTTTCAGGACTTATTTGTTAATTAATATGCAATCTAAATCCGCGAATATTAATGGACTTGTGTTTATGTGGCACACATAATATTATTTTTCATGGAACAGCTTAAAGATGGCTACTAGTGATTCTTTTTCAACTTTATCAGTGATGTATGTTCTGTGGAAAATCAAGAAATTTGTAACAATTAGGATGAATTTACGACGCCCAGGTAATTATACTATAGGACCGAATTTATTTTCCTTTGTTGCCCTTATGATTTTTAACTAGGGCATGACAGCGTGACCTAATGGTTCTACATTGTTTACAAAATGTTTGCCACCCCTACCTGATTTATTGAACAAGTAAACACCCTTGTTATCTTTAAAAAAAAAGTTAGTAGTAGCAAGTTCATAATCGAGTTCATAATATTTGCTAGAACAAATTTTATTTGAACTGTTTTCCACTCAGAATTTGAAACTAGCAAGTAGGTAATATCAATAGTCAATACTTACAAATCTTACAATATTGTCAATAAACCGAGCCATAAACTTAATCTGATTATTCTATCCCATACCCATGCTTTTAGTCAAATTATGTATTTGCATTTTTGAGAAAGTAACAAATGCATTTCTATTTTTAATAATTTCTGGGTCAAGCTAAGGGGTTTTTTTCGAGGAATTTTCAATTTAGTACCTAGATGTGTTAATAATAAAAGAACCACATACTTACAGAATTAAGAACATCACAACTGGAATCCTGGAATCCTAAATAATGGTAATGCCAATAGTCTCTTGTATATTTGTGTTCATATATCACCAGACACCACCTATATTTTTGTACTAAAAGCTGACACAGCCTATTTGAGTCCCTGGTATTTCTTTAGACCCTAGGAAGTTTGAGACTTTTGGCTTCTATTCCTAGAGTCAAAGAGAAGAGTTATGCTGTTCTAAGAAAAAATTAAGTACTAAGTATTTATAATAGAGCGTAAGAAGTTTCCCTTTCACCCAGGTTTAATTCTGAAATATTTCTTTATCTGGAGCCTGGTATTTTAACTGAATACTTTTGGGAAAATCTCAATATTTCTCATTTACCTACCCAATTATTTCAAGTAATCTAATCTTTGTTTTTCTTTTTCCTCCTGTGTGTCTTTAACCTGTGTGTAGGGTTGCCAGATACTTGAGTTTTGAAAATAGGAGAGCCTGTGTAAAATTATATGAGATTGGATAATAATATATGAGAATATTTTATGTACTGCAAAATACTTGAATCCGAAAAACTCCTATCTTGACAATTAGCTATGATTTTTAGCAGATTTTGGAATGTATCGCTGGACATCTTTTAGGTAGTTTAATACTCTTCCTGATCCGTCAGTCTCATTTCTTGTAACAAGATGTGGACAACACCTTGAGTTTTTTGATGTTTAAACAAATCCCTGACCCATAATCGTTTTGTTTTTTTTTTTTCTGTTTTTACCAATGTTTTTACTTTTATTTTTATTTATTATGTACAAAAGAGACAAAAGTAAAATATTATTTATTCAACAACGTCGGAAAAAAGTTGGAAATATTCAGATAAAAAGTGGCGGGAAATTTTTCAGCCAATAGGAGCTCCATCGTACCATCGGACGCCGGCCGGAAAGTCTCATGCGTCCCATACGACCGACCGTCCGAATCGGACGGTCAGATAGGACGCATGAGACTTTCCGGCCTATCATGTGTATGGTAGTGATATACATGTTTTTTTTTTTTTAAATTAAAATATATGAGAAATAGTCTCATATTAAACATGCTTATATGAGATATGAGAAATAGTTAAAATATATTTATTTATTTATTTATTTATTCACGGGAAAACCCCATTAACTGTTAAAATACAATTTAAGAAAAAATATAAAGAATAAAGCATAAGTTAGGTACTATATTATAACTTTAACTACATAAATAATAAATATTATTTAAGTACAAAAATTAATACTACACAATAATATAAAACATATTACATATGAGTCTCATATTAAAAATAGGAGGTCTGGCAACCCTACCTGTGTGTCTTTAGCCCCAGGTTACATCCAAGATTATACTAACAGGCAAAACGACTAGCAAAACGACCAGCAAAACGATCATGAGTTTATTTTAGAAACTAATCAATTTGAGCCTGGGCTGATCAGAGTGAGGCTCTTTTCTAGGTTCACCCAAGCTACAAGACATATTATTTATATAGTCTATTGTGTTGGTGGTCTTGGAATTATCGTCTTATTGCACTTGTAAGGCTGGGGCTAGAGTACTTGGTGTCTGCGTGCATGTTTCGAGTATTTTGTAGTTTTCAGCGAGGTTTTCAGGCCACGCACGACATGCACCTCCAAACAAAATTCATTGTTTTTAAGCAAATTAGTGTTTGTACCTAGTGATGTGAACAAGGGAACGTTCTGATTGTGCTTTCGAGAACATTCGCGAACGTTCGCGCACGAAAAAAAGGTTCGTGCTGAATATTACCTTCAGAGCACAATGAGCACGCTAGAGAATATTCAGCACGTTCTCAAGCACGATCCTAACCAATAGAATCACATGACGCCATAAAGTAGAGATATTATGTATTAAGTAGGTATATTTTCCTAAGAAGTTTGAGAACTTTCAGCACATTTATCAAGAATTTTCAGAATATTCAGAACTTTCACGAGAAATTTGGGAATTTCGGTAAATTTGAGAAAAATCAGAATTTATTTAGGAAAATGTTTTGTTTTATTCAGCTTCTGATAAAAAGCATAAATTCTCGGGTCCTGCTCGTTTTTGCTCGTTTATTCTCGTTAATTCTCGATCCTGCTCGGAGAACGTTCTCCTAAAATACTTGCTCGAGCATTTTACATCACTATTTGTACCTAAAAATTTAGATTTTCTAGTTTAATGGAAATTTATAAAATATCCTGAACATTTTCTTACAGTGATCATATACACAACAATTTTGTCTATTTCTGATACCATATCTTCACTCTATTGACTCATTGTCTTTCATTTGTATGAATCTATTCATTTGAATATCGCAAGTAATACAAAAACAGCCTTCAACATTCACCTCTAAATCATCCTGTTCAAGCCTAGCCTATGCTGTTGGGCTAAAGAGTCAGTGGTATCAATAAGTACTCAGATATGTTTGTTAGTGGTCAATTAGGTTAATTAATATAATAACAAATAAAATATTATAAGTTGAAAATTAAAATAAAATCACCTGATTGCTAAGCTTAAATCATATTTATAATACCTCTTTTCTCCCAAATTATGAGAAAAATAAAAGAAAATGTGATCCGTTGGGCAGCATAAAAAAGTTCATCTTTTAACGCTCATATCTCAAAGACCGTAATATGTACAAGATTTGGTCCCATTTAAAGGTTGTAAGAAATTAAATCCTCTATGACATATCAAAAAATGGGCAAAATTCATAGAACGCAAAAATCACATATTAGCAGTGGGTTATCCTTTGTAAACCAATTGGTTTGAGAGAGGGTAGAGATACTCGGTAGGTATATGTAGGTACGCACCACACACAATTAATGTTTCAGCCAAAAAGCTCATCCCAATTTGTTTGGTAATTTTGTACCTATATTTTCATTTTGACACTGGTGTGTTTGATATAGATTATGATCCTATTATTTGTTCAAACTATTTCAGGAAAAGGAGCGAAACAAGGTATAGCAGGTATTTCCAACTTACCCTAACGAAAGCACCATGCTAGTATAATTTGGAAATATACATTCACATGCAGAAATCACCTTTTTCCTCTACTTTTGGTTATATAGCTACGAAGCCGCAGTTCACAGTGTTTCAAATATTGAAAAGCAGATCTGGTATCTACTTTTTTGTGAGAAGAAAATCACTTTGGACACCTCCAGTCCAGAGTCCAGTTTATTTATGGACACCGCTTCCCTTTTAGTTAAGGTGAAAATTATTTCCGCTTTCATACCTTTTACCCGAGCTTTTACCATTTAGGTACTTATTTAGACACTTAACTCAAAACATTTGTGTTTAAAAATGATTGAGAACATACATTGTGACAGTTTATACTTAAGGCCTCTGTAAAAGGAAAATTTATATTAAGTGAGTCAGATTTCAAATGCTTTCCAGCAACGTCAGATATGAAGGCCCTGTACAGGGTAGTTACCAAGTTTAGGAACTTTCTTTTTTTGTGCAGGTAAAATTAAAGATAGTTTTTTCAAGTTTTCATCCTGCTCACAATCATGAACCAGATTCTTCTGCAACAGAGATCAAAGCAAATTCCAGATTTGGAAGTAAACCCTAGTAAATTCTTCTCAGCCTTATTATTTTATTCACTAAAATCTGAGTCCTAGACTGGGTCTATGTAGGTACACAATAATTTTAAAATACAGACAGTGGTTTGTACAGGGTTATTGGTTATAAATGTCACCCCCCCTCTATCTTTTTTATTTGACATTTTAAAAAAAAGTGTCCCAAATAAAAAATTTATGGTTGAAATTAATTTTTTTGAAAAACTCTTTTTTTGTATATACAGTGTGTTTCAAAAAAGCTGGTCGTGCTGCAACTTTCTTATTTCAAATTGAATACCCTGTATACAGGGTATTCGGCACATGAGTAGACATACATGAATCAGAGATAGGTGGGGTTGTTTGCTATGCGGTCCACCCAATTTTTTTGACCTGGGCCCTAAAAATTTTTTTTTTGATTTCAAAAAAAAAAAATCCAAAATTTTCAATAAATAATGGAGGGCCGCAATTCGAGCAATTTTTATGAATACATTATTAAATCAATATCATACTATTTCATTTAGTAGCTTCTATAAGTTTTTAACGCAAAAAACTCACTTACCTCAAAAGTAGAATTCCATAAAAAATGCCCACCATTGATAAAGTTGACAAATAACTCTTGCTGCTTTTAGGCAAATTGCGGTTATTGCATATCGTTCGAAAGGGCATGAATTGAAGATGTTTTTGAGTAATTAGAAAAGCTCGATCATTTCAAATTTTTTAAAAAATGCAATGCAAAGTTGGCTCTAAAAATTATTTTTTACCTCTTTTTGTGGTTTTAGGGCCCGTATTTTTTTTTGTAGCTGTCATGGGCCTCAATTATCAAATTTGTATGAGTCTAGAATTAGTCTAGATGAAAATAAAATAAAAATATTGTCAGTTCCATGATTTTTCAAAAAGTTATTTCAGTTTAAAATGTGCAAATCGAAAATTTTGGAAAAAAAATAAAAAAAATTCTAAAAAAAAATTCTTAGGGCCAAGGTCAAAATATCTGGGTGGACCGCATAGCAGACGGTCCCACCTATCTCAGATTTACGTATGTCTACTCATGTGCCGAACACCCTGTATTATTCAATATTCGGATTCTACATCAAATTCTGAGCAGATATCATGTGATATACCCTATACCTAAGTTCAACTGTTTTGGAAAAATTGACAGTTGAAAATTGACTTTTTTGCAAAGGACCTCGCACACCTTACATGGGATTTCAGCGATCGGTCGATTTTTTTCAAATTTTGATATGTTGTAGAGAATTTAATTCTCAACAACCTTTAAATGGGACGAAATCTTGTAGGTATTAAGGTCTTCGAGATATGAGCGTTGAAAGATGAACTTTTTTGCGACTTTTTGTGTGGAGAGTATACGGAATACTGGTGCTTATCAGTCAAAATCAATGAACTATAACCAAAAACTGGAATGCTAACACATAAGGACGAACGTGAAGCCTAGTGCAGCTGCTGCGGAGGGGATACCTGTTTTTGTCGCACTCATTATGTTAAATGGCGAAAATTGCTTCCCACACGTATTTCAATCGATGAAACCTGTGAAGGGAAATATGACAAAACTTTCGAAAACGTCATATGACAGCGAGCAACAGAAAAAAACAACATTCCCCCTTGTGGCATCTGTCTTTCATGGCTTCATTTTTTTGGCAGATATGGCACTGTGTGCGCATTCCAGTTTTTAGTTATAATTCATTGGTCAAAATATTGGCAGGTTCACATATTTTACGTCACTAACAAATGTCAACATCGGCTAAGGCCGGGACCGCACTAGCGTCAACATTGGTCCCAGTGTGGTCCCGGCCTTAGCCTATGTTGACATTAATTTGTTAGTGACGGGAAATATGTGAACCTGTCAATATTTTGACTGATAAACACCAGTGTCACCCAGTAGCACCAGTATTTCGTATACTCTCCACACAAAAAGTCGCAAAAAAGTTAATATTTCAACGCTCATATCTTAAAGACCGTAATACCTACAAGATTCCATCCCATTTAAAGGTTGTTAAGAATTAAATCCCCTACAACATATCAAAATTTGGAAAAAATCGACCGATCGCCAAAATCCCATGTACGGTGTGCGGGGTCCTTTGACAGGCTGTAAAACCTAAACGGTTATCTTTTGAGGAAAATCGATCTTACATTTTCACAAGATATAATTTGACACCAACTTTGAATTTAACCGAAGATTAAATTCAATTGGAATTTTCCATCATGGATTAAATTCAAAGTTGATAGGGTATATCACATAAAATCCGCTCAGTATTTTACGTAGAATCCGAATATCCAATAATATACAGGGTATTCTATTTGAAATAAGAAATTTGGAGCACGACCAGCTTTTCTGAAACTCCCTGTATATGCGAAAGTGAATTTAATTTCAACCATAAAACTTTCATTTGGGACACTTTTTTCTAAAATGTCAAATGAAAAAGATAGAGGGGGGTGACATTTATAACCAATAACCCTGTACACAGAGCTGAATTTTTTCAATTTGACCCAATTCTGTGTTTCAGGTGAAAGAAATATTAAAAGAGATTGATTTAGCCGATACTTGATGGAACTCCATTACAAATTTTGAAAGGGAACAAAAAACTTTCTAGATTCCCACAATTTTATTTTCAAAACTTTTTTGTTTACTTCTCGGTTTCCTTTCATAAAAAAAAATATTTAAAAAAATTAAAATAAAAATTGGCTTTGCTAAATTAAAATGAATAATTTAAATTGTTTATAGTTCTAGTAATTTACTTTAAGTTTATGATTTTGTAGAAATTTCACAATTACTAATGCAACTGGGTTTGAGTAAAGGTATTATTATTAAATTTTTAATAATGGACCTTTCTCATGCAATTAACAACAAGGATAGTTTATTAAAATTTATGTAATAAAGAAAGAGATACCTATTATGACGCGCGATACCTGTGTGGAATGACTTTGATTGGTTCCACTTGTCAAATTGTGCAATTTCGGTTATGTTTCTGTTTTTGTTTATTTTTATTTGATATAGAAATCGTTATTTTACGAACCCTCAAACCTCTGTTCCAACTTAAATCGTCTTCAGTCAGGTTGAGAACATGTAACCATTGTTTTCTTACAATTTGATTGCTTGGGAACTTGTGAAAAGAAAGGTTTGACTTCTTTTTCGCCTTATTCTAACAAGATCTCATACAACACATTTGAAACATTGTATAATAAACAGTTTTTGTAATAATTTTCAGCAATATTGATTGATTATTGAGGTTAGCTTTAAAAACGTCAGGGTCAGACCGTGTTCCCGCGTTCATTCAATTGACAATTTTATTATCTGTCACCCACAAGCTGCGCGCGCAGCACAGGTAAAATGAGAAAGGTCCATTGGGAAACGATCAAGTTAATTTCTTTATTTTTCAACTCTTTAACAAAACCAAGCTTTCAGAGATTTTTTGTCCTTCTTCAAGGCTATAATAAAAATTATAAATTATGAAAGAGACCTATATGTAGTTGTATACTTTAGCTTGTAATGGGTTTATGATTTATAGTTGTCTGTATTTTTTATCATTAATAAAAAATTGAGCGTTAATTTGAAATAAAGAAATTAACTTCACCATTTCCCAATTATTAAAGAACTATTAATTATCAACGGTCATTATCCATGAAAATAAAGGTATTATCTCAGGTATTATTGTTTGAATAATTGCAAATTACGAAATTTTTGTTTTTATCTAGCTTGTCATGCTCTTTATAGCTACCTACATTGATTTTTAGTTATTCACTCTGTTTTAAACAATCGCAATAAGCTAGTTACTCGATGTCCACCATTGCGTGTGCACCTATTTATCATTTTCCAAACAAACTTTCTGTTTGAGGTTATATTATAGAAGATGACTTTAGTGTATGATATAATTTGTGGATTGTTTCTTTATTGTTTGTACGAATATTTTATTGAATTGTATTATAGGCACAGGACAAGTCCGCGCGTTGGATGGCGGAGCGCGATGAGCATATTTGGATGTCTCTTTCCATGTGCCCCGCAGCCAAGCTGGAGAGGCGCCCTTGAAACTAACCCCTGCATGTCAGAGCGGATGGGGGCTAGCGCGTCGGCGTCACAAGGAGCCGAAGGAGGCACAGGACTGGGGTTCAATCATGGTCTTGGTTTACCTCCTGGCTTAGAACCTCCTGCTCCTCGGGAAAAGAAGAAGCGAGTTACGGGTTTTGCTACCCTCAAGAAAAAGTTTATTCGTAGACGAAGGTAAGTAGGGACTAGATCTCATACATGGTTTCCTGACCACTATTATAATTCTTAGAGGCAAATCACCCATGAAATTTAAAACAAACTATTTGTACAATTTCACCCTAATCGAGACCCTATAATTGTAAATTTAAATTAACAAATTTTAAATCAAATCTGTTTGTCTTTATTGTCTAAGAAACCTATCTTGTTTACAAATTTACCCTCGTTTCTGGAAAGAAATTTCTATCTTTAAATCGAGCTTTAAATTACCTTTTTGTTTAGGTCTTCGAAAGCATGCGATCACGGTCGCATTCTTCGAGAGTTGGTCTCTGATTGGAGTCCCTTAGAAGTAGCCGCGTTATTAGAGGAATATGAAGCTCTTCAGGCTCTGAAAGATCTCTGCGTTCAGGCTGAGTTGGCTCGACCACCTGCTGCTACTTTCAAGCAAGACCTC
Organism: Ceutorhynchus assimilis; assembly: GCA_917834065.1. NCBI lineage: Eukaryota > Metazoa > Arthropoda > Insecta > Coleoptera > Curculionidae > Ceutorhynchus > Ceutorhynchus assimilis. Next base: position 15,321,068 of record OU892277.1, read on the forward strand.
TCAGCCTTGTACGACTTTAAATATTGCACTGATGCGGATTTGGTATATAGAGGTGTCTGTTTTCCTATTCACCGAGCCCTTGTTTCTGCAAGATGCCCCTATTTTAGGGACCTTCTAGTTGGGTGTCCTGGATATGGAGCTAGAATCTGTTTGGATCTTCGGTCACCATCTGTTGATGTTCAGCTGTTTTCTGCATTGCTCAGATACTTATATACTGGTAAAAATATATACCTACATATTTATTTCAATTGTCGTGAAATAACTAAATTTCCAGGTGATATTTGTCATCATAATGGCAACATAGACTTGAATCTCCTTAGAAGACTGCGGGAAGAATTTGGTTCTCCCAATCCCCTAGAAAACGACCTGCGATACCTCTTGGAATCAGGTGACCACGCTGACGCAGCTCTAGTTTTCACTGAAGGCGCGGATGGACCTCTAGGTCCTAGACCTGATTCAGCTGGATCAGAATATGGGTTTAGACCTAGACTTGAACTACCATGTCATAGAGCAGTGTTAGCTGCAAGATCACCTTTCTTTCGTTCTCTTTTATCCAGACGTGCGAGAAATCAAGAAGAGAGACAACCTACTAGAATTGTCTTGGACGAGGGCGTGATACCTAAAAGATATGCTAGAGTTTTACTGCATGCAGTCTACTTGGATCAGGTGAAGTGGTGGAAACTTAAAAAAAAACATTAACAAGACTAAATTTTTATTTCTAAGGTGGATTTAAGTTTAATTGCCCGTGGAGGTTGTGGAGGTGGTTTGGGCGAAGCCCATGCCTTAGCACATACAGGAAGAGCCAGGCCCTCACCTTTGGAAGAAGCAATGGAATTATATCAAATAGGGCGGTTTTTAGAATTAGATATTTTAGCACAAGGTTGTGAGGATCTCATTTTGGAAGCATTATCCTTGGATACACTGCCAGTGGTTCTGCAATGGGCCCGTCAACCACATGGTTCAGCCTGGGTGCACAGACAAGTAAGAAATACATTTAACTTCCTTTAAGACAGTAGTCAAAAAATCCCTTCACAAATAATGTATTACTCGTTCTGAAATGTGCAATGATATATTTTTTTTAATCATCATTTGTTTCAGTTTCTAAGTTTACTTTTTTACTTGTCACAATTGTTTTTATGTTTAAGTACATTTTTAGAACCGAAACAGAGTGTCAGAACAAAATGTCTATTTAGTTCAAACAAACTTAGAACTATATTAAGCTTACATTCCCTGAAAACTAGGTATACCTAAATTGCTCGGTTTAAAAGGCAATTATCTATGCTAGTTACTTATATAGTTGCAACATTATGCTAAACCCATTTTTAAAAGATTGTTTCTTTATTGTGTTCTGGTGGTCATTTGGAAGTTTATTGAAAGTTTTACTTTAAGGCATTTACATAGTTACTTCTAGTAAATTAGGTTCAATCCATTTTTGGCTAGATGAGAGATTTTCTCCTAGTGATGCTACTAGATTGCATAAAGTTCTTTTTTAATTTGTCTCTTCTACAATTCTACTTCCATGAAGATTAGATTGATACAATCAAATGAGAGCACACTTGTACACTGGTGTGCATGATATAAATTTCTGTAAAAAAAGTCAACAATAATCCTGTAATTATTCTACAATCGTTGTTCATTAGTTCAGCAGGATCACCAAGGCTTCAGGAAATGAGCCTGTGTCAATGTCTGGGTTAGGTAGGTATATAAAAATGAAAGTGGTCATTTTAGATAGTCCAAAATTTATTTGATAAAATTAAGAAGTATGTCAAATATGTCATAATATGGTTTTTGATTTTGTTTAAGAACACAAAGTAAGATCTGGTATTCTTTCAGGCCCTCCATTTTTTGAGAGAAGAATTCCAGCCTGTTGCGCAGTCAGTAGTTTTGCATCAACTAGATAAGGAACACATAATTGAAATACTAAAAAGTCCCTTTCTTCAAGCAAGCGAACTTGAAGTTTTGCAGGCTGTCTTAAAATGGGGAGAGCATGAACTTATTCGTAGAATGGAAGATAGAGGTAAGTTATTTTTTTTTTTTAGAAAATGATTCTGGTTTGTATTCGCTCTATGTATCTCACAAATGACTAGTTGAAACTAATGTTTTTGTATTGAAAATAATGTTTGTTTGCATAATTTTGCTGTACCCTAGGTACAGGTTGGGCCAATTTGTAAACTTTTGATAGAAAACATCAAATCAACTCCCCTCCCTCATAGTGAGGGTGATATTTCATGAAATCTTCATTGATACAGATCACACATGGGCGTCGTTACGAGGTTTCTCAGGGGGGGGGTGGGGGGCAGCACTATAATAAGATCATTTCCAATAGCACCGCTGGTAACCGCCGGAGGCGAAATTTTTTTTGGTGCCACGTCCCTTTTTTGAACATTTTAACGTACTTATTTGATATCGATATATATGTAGTTAAAAATGATGGTATTTTTTTCCGCAACAAATTCACTGTCCCCATCATTTGTTTAAGCTACGTTTACACTTGGAAAGTTTACTAAGGGCCAAATTCTGGACTGACTGGTAAACGTCTGGTTGTTACCTAGCAGGTACTTTCTATGCAGTAGAGAATAGAAAGTAAATACCTGCTAGGTAACAACCAGACACTTACCAGTTGGTCCATAATTTGGCCCTAAAGGAAAGTACTTGCCGCCACTAAACTTGTCATGTTTAAGCCACAGGAAAGTGCACTTGCTACTTGCCGGCAAGCGCTTTCCAAAAGTTGATGGACCGGCTAGTTTACTTGCCGCTACGCCAAATTTCTGTTTGTACTTTCCGTGTTTAAACGGGTCACAAAAACAGGCGTCCACGTTTCTGTATAAAACAGGCGTCCACGTTTCTGTATGAATACCTACTACAAGGAAGCAAAACTATAACCAGTGGCAAGATATCGTAATGTCACTTCCAATTTGATTCTAGGAGAAATAAGACTTCTCATCTACGTTTCTGACTTTGTCAGGCTCTGTTCAACTAATCTTGCCGGTTCTTGAAATTTTTGGTATGATAATCTCATAAAATTCCTATAAGAATCAGGATCTTCAATTGATATGATTGATATCTCCTTCAAGAGTCGTTTCGACGCACCCAGAAGAGTGGGTACTTCTACGTCTGATCCAATCTCTAACCCAAACTCGTTTTTTCCTATTTTTCTTGCGTTCTAGCACGCACTACCCTACTTGGAGCCATTTTATTTTCTACTGTTTGGCAAATAAACTTGAAAATATGTAAACACAAAACAATGAATAAGTCTAGTGACGGCAAGTACCTACTTTCCAAGTGTAAACGTAGCTTTAGGTAATTGTCTTTACGCCAGACTATAAAAAAGGTACCTAACAAATTTTGAAAAAATGGGATATAGTTATTTCCTTAACTAGTGCGCAAAGTGATACTTTTCCGCACGAAAAAGCAGTTAGACGAACGACGCGAAGCGGAGTTCGGATAAGCTTTGAGTGCGGGAAAGACACTTTGCGCAAATGTTAGGAACAATATTTTTTCTACGAGTATCTTAAAAAAGTAGACTTTGAATTGTTAAAATAGAAAAATCAATCAAATCAAAATCTTCATAAATCGTTTAAAATCTATTGCAATTCCTCAGAATGTCCCCAAATTTTTTTTACATCTTCTGGAATTTCTAGTATCAGCAAGAATATTTTCATGAGTCTCTTAAATATCAAAAATTTTAAAAATTCCTAGCAGTACAGGCTGGTCCAATTTGAACACCTTTGATAGGAAACATCCTCTCAACTATGCGTTAATTTCAACTAAAACCTTTCATTTTGAATATAAGTTTATTCAGAAACCATCAAAACATTGAAAAATCAAGTTATAACTATGGTAATTATGCGTAAACAGAAATGAATGCGCAAAGAGTTTCCGTGCGCAAAGTTCAACTTTGCGCACGCAAATGAGTGTGCAAAGTGATTACTTTGCGCACGCAAGTAGAAAAAAGTACTTTTACTTCTTTCTTGTTCAAAAGACTATTTCTAGGCGGGGCTAGGGGGGGGGCAAATGCCCCCCCCCAAACGACGCACGCCCATGAGATCACATTCTGATATCTTCAACTGTTTTGCCGCTAGAGGGCCTTTCTTGAATTTGTTAAAATACTCATGTCATAACTTTTTTGTTTATGAAAATAATTGATTTCTGTATAAACTTTCAGGAGGTAGTTTTTTCAGAGAATCTGGATCTAAGTTACTGATTGGCTGATTTTGCTGATTTCAATGATATGAGGTTTGATAGGTTTTTCTTTGATAGTTTTCGAAAATAAAAGTAAAATCAGTTTTTGTCATAAGAACTTGTTAAAAAAGTCCTTTATGTCGGTAGGGGAAATGTTTTTGTTGTCTTATGACTAAAACAGTAAGAGATAAACCTATTAAAACTTGTATCATTGAAATCAGTACAAACAGAGCTATCCAATGAGTTATTAATATATAGAGTGTCCCACTCAACAAAATAAGATGAGTCAATATGTTCAAGACTTGAAATCGGGAGCAAATAGAAAAAAATTAAGTAATCACGTCATTGGATTCTGCTTAAAATATTTAGTTCCCCTGGAAAGTTCATACAGAAATCACTTATTATCATAAAAAAAAGTTATGACGTCCTCTGGCGGCAAAACGGTTGAAGAAGTAAAGTAGGGGAGTTAATTTGTATAAATAAGACTTATAATTAAAAAAGAAAAACAAAAGTTTCCTTGACTTTTTTCGTTTATTTTATTCTATCACATTTGTATTTAAATCCTTTTTTACAGAATATAAGAATAGCGTTAAAACAAAGTAATAACATCTTGAAACTTAATAATATGTATTTGTATTTCTATAGTTAAAAGTGCGATTTGTATCTGTGTAAGCGTTGAACTAAACAAACTCACTGGAAAGGACGCCTGAGGCTATGGTTTGAGACCTATAAGCGACGCAAAGCAGACAGTCAGCTGTATGCGGCAGACTTACGTCAGAATCTAGAACACAAAAAGATGCGTAGCTGGTTTGTTAAAATTTGCTAAGGAGGACGCACAGTAGGCAGAAAACTATGTTCGTCGTCGGTTTAGTCGAAATCAAACTCGTTTTGATGTCAATGCAGTCGTTCCGCTGAGCTCACAGCCAAAAGTGCTAAAAAAGTTTTCACCAGAGTATTTGTATTCATTTCAGTATTTTTTCTATTGTTATCTTGAAAGGGCATTCAAAACGTGTGTTAGAAAACATTCGATTTTATTTTCTCTTTTGTCGACAAGAACCGATCAAATGTAAAAGTTCTTGTTCATGTTGTTCTTCTTCAAAAAATACTGCCAGCAAAAAATTGTTCATTCACAGCCATCATAAAGATAAATTGTCCGGAAAATATAGTATTATTGCACTTAGCAGCATACAATCAAATATTAATCCTAATAAAAACACCCTTCCTTCAGATTCTGCTGAACGTGTATGTTGCCTGCGGCGCACAGTTCTAACAAACTAAAGCTTAACGATGTACTGATTAGGTACGAGCCTGATGTGTGCAACCCGCAAATGTGAGGAATTTTTATATCAATTTTTCTCTTGCTGCTTATGAGACTTCGAAAGCCCTATACATTCAAATGTTCTGTTCTTTATAAAATATTCCAATATGAGAATGAGTTAATACACATTAAACTAATTCAAAAATGTGATATATGCGTGCACAATATACACTATAAAACTTGCAATGCACTACTGAACTATACCTAAAAAAAACACAATCTACTTGTTCACTTACTAGTACTTATAACTTAACTTTTGTCATAGAACACACAAATAAGTCCATCAAATAGGTAAGACAAGAACACACTTTGTATAAATGAAAAACCTACATACAGTTGATCATTATGATCATTATCTACCCAATGAGACTCGTCAAATAGTTTTTTTTTTGAGGTTATTTTTAAATGTAGTTATAGCAACGCATCTTATTGAATCAGCTAATTTATGATTTGAAACGATTATGAAATCGTACTCCTTCCAAAGCAAAAGACTCTGTGACCGTGTATTATAATTGTGGACCTTGCTAAGGAGGACAAATACGACATAGCTAAAGAATTTTTCATTTAATGTATGAGAATCATAGTTTGGTATTCCAAATCCAAATACTGTTCCACAAGCCAATTTAATGAGCGGAGCATGTTTTTAATTGATCTGTCTCTAAGTACACACAACATGCGAATGGCTTTATTTTGTAATTTCTCTAATATTTCTTTCTCATTTGTATTTGCCGTAAACATGGTAGACACAAATGTAAGATAAGGCAAAACCAGTACATTATGTACCACTTTCCGAGACCAACTGGGTCACAGATGGAGCAAGTCTACCCCGAAAAAAAATGGTTTTTCTAGAGATTTTATCACCTATGTATGACACATGTTCCTTAAATGAATGTCAATTATGAATTCAAGATATTTTATCAACAACTTAAATATCAGTTTTCCCAATCGCGATTTTATACTGTAGCAGAAATGCAGTAAGGTGTCATCAGCAAACAGATGGATCTTGGAGCTTGTAACTGTGGTAGTAATATCGTTAACAGAAATAGTAGTGTTCCTAAGGTACCTACTTCCTCCTGAAATACCATCGATATTTAGAATTTTTGAAAACGTTATTTTATTAACACAACTTGACTTGTTTTTCATTATACAAGTAGTTGCAGAGTACAGATGAGCTATTCCCAAGCTAGGACCCTAACACCGTATTTTTTAACTTATTCCTATGAATCGTCTCAAAAGCACGCTGAAAGTCTTAAAAGACTGCTCCAATCATTAGATTTTTATCTTTCTCATTCTTCCATTCACACAAAACATTTTGAACAGCAGTTTCGCAAATATGTACCTTTCTAAAACCCGCTTGGTTTATGTACAAAATATTGTTTTCTGATATATAGTCTAATTGCCCATAAACATCTTCCCGGCCATTCCTAACACGTTGATTAATTACTTGATGTTGAAGCGCGATTCACTCTGCTATCGGTATAGTATAACTGTCAATATTTTAAATTTTTTATTAGAGTGCTTCAGTGAATGGTGGCACTGGCACTGCATCCAATCTTAAACAGTTTAGCTTATGATCTAGGTCTGGTTTGGTAATCAATATCTTCAAAATCTTGGTGACTACAAATTCTACTTGAACGAGCTGGCTTCTGAGATTCTCGTTGTATTGCAGTTTTCCACAACTGGAAAATTTTAGGCATTCAAGCCTTTCAGAAGGAAATATATAAAAATGAATTAACCCCAATGTGAAACAAATTTAGTATTTCAAATGTTTACTGTATCCATATTATTATTTTCTCCATTAATCAGGTATACTTACACGTGTAACTGTATATTTGGATTTTTAGAGAATACATTTCTATTTTTATTATTAAAATACAATGCAAAAAAAGTCCTCTTCTCACAATCCTTTATTATTATTTAGCCCAACTTTATCTTTGCTTATCACAATATAGTTTAGATACCTCTTATAACTAGCCAACAAGATCAAAATAAAATTTAAACCTGATTGAAATACTAAAATATCGAACAGCTGGGTTGAAGAGATAAACAATAACGCTATAGAGAGATATAGGAAGCCGTCTCCTGTAGCCCTTCTCTTTCTAACAAATAAATTCATAGAGAACGCATTGGGCCTACTTTCCAGTGTGTTTGTTTAGTTCAATGATGTTAAGATGTACTTATAAATGTAGGATTGTTTTCAGAGCCAAATGTAGTGAGTCACACAGCTCATTCAGTAACAAGAAAAGGTGTGAAGAAACGAGACTTGAGCGACATCGAATTGAGAGAAATTTTGTCAGATTTACTCCCTTGGGTACGTATGGATCACGTGTTACCGCCAAACAGCGAAGTGCTACTTCAAGCTATTCGTCGCGGCTTAGTGAGTACTCCACCTAGTCACATGATTGGAGGAGAACGCGAAAACTTGCGCGTCAATGCATGGATTCGAGGACCAAAGAATAATGGACTTTTCGTTCAACCTCGATTGTTTATTCCTTATTATGATGAATTAAAAGTTCTTGTAGAGGATCAGTTAGTGCAGGAAGCAGAAATGGTTCATGGTAGGCGAATTCGTTGTGGTCCAGATCCTGATATTTCTTATATGGCGGAAACTCGAAATGGAACTTCTGGAGTTGACGTTTTGGGAGGCGCTCCACCTGTACCTGACACGGCTGCTCTGAATGCTATGTTGAAGCGAGAGCAGAAATTGCGACAAGCACCAGGTTGTCAACTTGCTTTAAGCATGCCCCTCGGTAGTCGGGCTGAAATTGGTCGTCAGATCCGATTGCGAGTTGTACGCGAATTTAACTTACCAGATAACGTAGCGGAAGCACTAGAAGCTTACCGTGTTGGCGCGCAGACTGAAGAGACCGCGGCTGCAGGCCGTCGGAGTCCTGCTCGGCGACGTCTCGCTACTCCCCCGCGCCGTATCGCAGAACCTCCTGATGGCTGTTTACCTGACGTAGCTATGGGTCCATCCTCACTGGGGCCTCCGCCAGCACCTTCTGAATTACGCTTAGATTTAGGAGACGGACCTCCGCCTCGCTCTGCCCCGCGTTCTGCTTATCGATTGTGTCCTCTGGGACCTCCGTTTGCACCTCCAGCTCCGGTTCCTCGTTTCTTATAGAATCGGCCCTCCACGTTTTCGGTATTCTCGCCAGACACTTGTATGTTTTTCTAGTAAAGTGTTCAGTGTTCATAAAAAAAAACTGATTGGCGAGTACAACTGGAAATTTTCCAATGTATACAATTGTTCCAATCGCTTATTGAGGTTAGATATTTGAAAAAATCTCCTCTGTATGTTCTGTATATATCTCAAGCATTCTGTTATTATGGTAAATCTGTGATTCTCTGAAAAAAAAAAACGTAATTGATAATTTTTATTCCTTGGATTATACGTTGTTACTTTCCATATTAAGTGCGGACCAATAATTTGTTAAAATAGTCATGATTACTCATGATCACAAAAAAATACGTATTTTATGGCAAAAATCCTACTTTAAATTTTTCAATTGATACAATAGCACTTCGGCTTTTGACGATTTAAGAAATATATTCTCACTTATTAAGCTTATTGAGTCATAATAGTCCTGGAATTATCCAGGATATGATAACTAGTCTTCAAAGCATATCAAAATGTCATGTCAAAAATCCTGATCAATAAATAAATAATAATGCGACGTACGTTTTCGTAATCAAAGCACTTTCTGATACGGTTTTTACCGTTTTAATACCGTTTTAATATTTTACCCAGTTTACCTATAGGTGAAATTTTTTAATTTCTCCAACGTTGCCAATAAATACTGCACCGACGTTTCATTTTTGAAATTGAACAAAAATTATTACTGATATGCTTTTGCAGTTGCACCAGTTTCTATATTCAAAGAACTCATTTGATATATTTATAAAAAGTTATCGTCATTTCATTTCACCCAAAAAAGTGGTCATTATGTCTGTGACAAATGAACATAATTTTGCGCTAGTTGCTCATTATAACGAAACGACAAATAAAGTAGAATTTAATTTTATATTGCTACAGCCAGATTGAAATGTCATTGGGTTTTGGGAAGCCCGATTTGAAAAATTACTAATTCCTGTTGAACATTGTGTGTTTATTGGCCATGTTTGAAATCTGGATTATTTTTGAGGAGCACTTAAATTCGTCAGCTCAGTGTTTGAAGATTTATACACAAATAAAGAACTGTTTGTGAAATCTTTCAATTTTTTTGCATTAAATATTCCATTATGACAGGCAGTGGACACAGTATTTCCTCAATAATAAAATAGGTATTTTTTTGTATGATAAGCCAATTTACAGTTAATTCTATAGTTGTCAAAAGTGGTAACAAGATATCCCAAAAAAAAGGGGAGTAATAATACTAATTGATGGTCCTCAACAGTATCACTAAGTTACTTAATGTACAAACAATGTGACGTATAAAAATCTGTGTTAATCTACCTGTGTCTGTTGTCTTAGATGTTTCTGTATTGCTGTTGAACATGTATATAGTCATTTAGCAAATTTTGCAAATGGGTAATTTTTTAATTTATGATTGTTAATTTTTTGCCATTAGTTTTTCAATAAAATATACGAGCCTACATTTTTTTTTTTGGGTAAAAATACAAATTACCTATAAGTTTTTGCATTTTTATGTTTTATTTGGAAACAGTAACCAAGTTTTGCTAGTGGCCGTCACATTTAGAATGTTATTATTTTATATCTATAATTCATATGAACACATTCTAGGACAATATTGTACTTATTACCTTGGCTCTCTTTTTCAGTACAAACAGCTTCCATGACCATTTAAAGCAAATTTTTACCAAAACTACGCAATTGTAAAATTTGCTTCTAAATTACACTGTTTCAACAATAGGTATCCCTAAGGTATTTTTCCTATTTTGTACATTGCGTTTCCTCATTCATTTTGTATAGTTTTTCGTCCCATTTTATTTAGTTCACCATGTGTCTAAACGGTCTCATAAAAACCTAAGAATTATTTTACAGAAGAATTACAGAACCTAAACATTCACGAAAAAAATCCTCTGTGTTTATGTGTTCATTCAAAAAGTACACTAATGTGTTATTTTTTTGAAATTGAAATGAAAAGCAAAACTTTTTGTTCTCATGGCACTAAGGTTAAATGTTCATATTTTAACAAACTAAACGCAAAGTATGAAGTGGCAACAAATCCTTAATACGTGCAATATGTACTTACTCCAATCTTATGAGTGATTTTGTATTTATTTTTTAGACATTTTTTTGTTTTACTATATTGTTTTCTTACTTCTGAAGTAGGTTTGTATTTGTTAATTAAATATTTATTTTTGTGGCGCAAACTGCTTAGAAATCCAAGAGATCTTAATTTTGCAAAAATTGTATAGACTAAAAACGTTGTTTTAAATTTACACATACATTTTTTTTCCTGAAATATAAGAGTTTAATTTATTTGAGGAATTGAATTGTTATTTTTCCAAAGAAGAGGGAGAATAGGCATAAACAAATTAGTTTCATAGTATAAATTAGTATAATATGGAGTATTGTGGGGATGAGTGATCTAAAAAGACTATTATATTAAAAATATGATATTGTTGTAAGTTTTCTCTTTTTAAATTATTCGTTTTTATTGAGCATATTTTGTAGTTTGTTTTAAAATTGTGTGGGGTTGTGACAGACAACGAAACGATACGACAAAAAAGCCAAAAGGGCGTTTTTTTCTAAATGCTCTGCAGTACTCTTTTTTGATATTTAGGTTCACCAATTATCTGTGATTTTTGTGTTTGTTGGTTCCAAGTTTCTTTTGTAATTTTTATCTTAGGGGATTGGATTTTGTGATAATGTATATCTATTTGTAATCTACTTTTCTGACTGTTTATGCCACTTATCTATTCCTTTTTTAGTTGCTGAATAGTATTTTTTTTTTTTTTAATTTTAACATTGCTTTGGCTTGGGTAAATATAAAATTTTGTAGGAAACTCACCTGTGCACAATAATTTCTTATCTTTTAAAATACATAATTCATAATTCACATTCTGTATTCTAGTAGGTACTGTACCACTTTTGTGAGGCATTATAATAAATGATATGTTTTAAGTCACAATCCAGAAAACCTAAAATTTAGGAGAGGCCAAACTAAACTGTAACCCTTTGAGCAATAATTTAATATAATGTGGTGGTAAGAAGTCCTTCACCATTTTTTTTATTGGTTGATTCTCTGCACTTTTAAGAAAACTTTTCATTTTGAAGTCAATTTACAAAATGCATAGGTACCCCAATTATGTAGTTTTTATTTTAAATATATATTTTTGAATTTAGGAGAAGTTTTTTAATGGTAATATTTCTTTGATTTAAAAATATACAATTGATAATATGTTTTATAAATTCGTTTTTTAGTTGTTTACTTTGTGCTCATAAGCTCTATGAAATTTCACGTTTCCATACAATATTTAACTCATGCCCTAATTAAATGACTGATAGCATAGTAATGGAAGTACATGTCTAATGTATATACGTATCTGAACATTTTGAAACCAAAGCAAAATTCAATTTAATTATTGAGAGTGATTAATCAATCAAATCATATTAATCAAATTAGGAATTTTATGTTTTGATGAATACTCAAGTTAATTTGTAAACTTACTTTTATTTCTCTAAACGCACTTAAATAGAATTTCATCTGCCGATCAATGCAATATTAAATCTTTTTAATTATTATTTTACTGAACAAAAAATGGTGTTCTTGTTTTAAGTATGTTTGTGAAATGTAAATTGATATTTTAGTAATTATTATTGAAAGAAGCGAGCAGTCAGTGTCTGTTATACCAAAATTTTGAATAGCTGCTTTTTTGTAAGTCATCAATAATTTGTTGCTTGTAGATGTACATTTAATCATTGTTAATGCCGTATATTAGTTGTAATTTTAATAACTTATTTATCCTTGTAAATAAAATATTACCTATTATTGAAATAATTTTTTTTGTTTCATTATTCAAAGTCCATTGGAATATATTTTGAAAGCAAGGTGCAAGGTGCCACAGTCCTGGCGCTCCTGCCATCCAGCTTCAGGATGCTGTTGGCTAGTCATTCGAAAATCAGTTTCAAAATCAAACCAATTCAAAAAAAGTTTTATTTTTCGAAGAATGTACAATTCTTTTTTAAAAAGCAGGCCTTAATACTAAATATTTCCGTTAGGTTTCAAGTTAAGGTTGAAACATTTATGGAAGGAGTAGGACTGTACTTTTGTCGGGTTCAGATCCTCGGAAATAAAGATTCTTTAACTGAAGGATCGAGTAATGGTATTTCATTATAACAAATAATGCAAATGTTATTATTATTTGTTTTTTCTCAGCATTTAAACTGGACTAAGGATAAAGTGCGTGCGGCAGCTAAAACACTTTGAAACATAGGAATTTTCTGGTAATGTTGGGTGTATTTAGAATGACGACATTCTGCATTTGCAGTCCTGTGGCTACGATTTTCGGAGCGAAGATCACAAGCGGCACAACGTGGACTTCGGTTAACTTCCAGATTCGCTTGACTTCAAATTTAAATAATATGCGTGTATTTTTGCATATTCTCATCTACATATAGTCTTGTTTTAATTTCATTGGTTCTTTTTTGGCTTTCCAAAATATTCAGCTTGTTTTTTACAGTCCGAAATGAATGTTCACACTAGTCAGCACTTCCTATTGATTGCCTAGTCTGTTTTTGAATGAGTTAATACTTTGAGTGCTCACAGTGTTTTCCGATTAATGCATTCCAATGATAGACAATTCTATTTGTCAAAAAGTTTTCACAGGGTAGTTTTGCGTTCTTTTCCTTTTCCAGTTTTTTGCTGTGTCCTCGAAGGTGTACGTTTGCATTCGCATGGAAAATATTGAGAATAGAGTTATAATGGTTTTAAAATTTTGTAGGTCTCAACAAGATCTCCTCTTAAACGCCTTTCTTTTAGAGTTGTCAACTTTAGTCTTTGTAGTCTTGTAGTAAGTATAGTCAAAGATAATCCTACTCTGTATATTCTAACTGTGATAATTCTGGTGGTATTATTGTTACGCGTCTTTGAACTTTTTCTAAAAGCTCGATGTCTTACAAAGTAAGGGTTCCATGTTCTATATTGTTTCGCTATATTCAAGTTTTGGTCTAATATAAGTTCTATATAGTTTCAATATGGTGTCCATTGAGTGGTCTAAAAGTGCTTTTTGGATACAATAAATAACGAGTTTGCTTTTTTTTACAATCCTATGAATATGTGGTTTCCATTTGAGGTCTGCGCTGATGATGTCGCCTAAAACACTCTGTTGTTCGACATTATTTAGATTGGAACTATTTAGTGAATAGGTTGTATTTGCGTTGTTTATTCGATCTTCTTGTAGCTCTTTAGACTTAGTTCTGGAACTTGCAAACAGCTTAGTGTCATCGGCAAAAAATCTACGTGTTTTTATTTCCATTGCCAAGTCGCTGATATACACTGAAAAGAACAGAGGACCAAGCACTGTACTTTGGACTATCCCGCTGAGAGTCACATGTACGTCAGATAGTAAGTCCATCTGTTCTTGTTTGAAAAGTTGATTTCTTCAAAAAGAAGGAGCGACGACCAAATAGATTACCGTCAATAACATAATGGTGTATCTTATGAAGCAATTTATTCAATGGCACTTTGTCAAATACTTTCTCAAAATCTAAGTAGAGTAGACGATGTCGGTTTGTTCATTACTATCAAAGCTTTGTGTCCCAGGTGTACAAAACGTTGTGAGGTTGGTAATGGTCGACATTTTTGGAAGGAAACCATGAGCTGCGTCAAGTTAGCCCCCCCACATTCGAATTTTCTAAAAAAATTGCAACCACTTACTGTGCTCGAAGTGTGCTCTACTGTGCCGATGATATTTTGAACTGTGCCGTTTCGATAACAAAGTTATAGGAAAAAATAGATGAGGGGCTAACTTGACGCTCAGCCCCCCCAAAATTTTGGAAATCAGATGAAACCAAAAAGGATTCTTATCCAATCTGAAGTGTGCTGAACTGTGCCTGTATCAGGTTTTTCTCAAAATTTCCATATTCGGTCATTTTCCGACAAAATCCTACTGGGGGGCTAACTTGACGCTCAGCCCCCCCAAAATTTTGGAAATCAGATTAAACAGAATTGAATTTTTATCCAATCTCAGTGTGCTGAACTGTGCTGTATCAGGTTTTTCTCAAAATTTCCATATTCCGGTCATTTTCCAACAAAATCCTACTGGGGGGCTAACTTTGAGGGTCAGCCCCCCCAAAAATTTCGAAAATCAGTTTGAATAAAATTGAATTCTTATCCAATCTGAAGTGTGCTGAACTGTGCTGTATCAGGTTTTTCTCAAAATTTCCATATTCGGTCATTTTCCGACAAAATCCTACTAGGGGGCTAACTTGACGCTCAGCCCCCCCAAAATTTTGGAAATCAGATTAAACAAAATTGAATTCTTATCCAATCTGAAGTGTGTTGAACTGTGCTGTATCAGGTTTTTCTGAAAATTTGCATATTCGGTCATTTTCCGACAAAATCCTGCTGGGGACTAACTTGACGCTCAGCCCCCCCAAAATTTCGAAAATCACTTTGCACAAAATTGAATTCTCATCCAATCTGAAGTGTGCTGAATTGTGCTGTACCAGCTTTTCTCGAAATTTCCATATTCGGTCATTTTCCGACAGGGGGTCTGAGCGTCAAGTAAGCCCCCCAGTAGGATTTTGTCGGAAAATGACCGAATATGGAAATTTTGAGAAAAACCTGATACGGCAGAGTTCAGCACACTTCAGATTGGATAGGAATTCAATTTTGTTTAATCTGATTCCCAAAATTTTGGGGGGGCTGAGCGTCAAGTTAGCCCCCCAGTAGGATTTTGTTGGAAAATGACCGAATATGGAAATTTTGAGAAAAACCTAATGCAGCACAGTTCAGCACACTGTAGATTGGATAAGAATTCAATTCTGTTTAATCTGATTTCCAAAATTTTTGGGGGGCTGAGCGTCAAGTAAGCCCCCCAGTAGGATTTTGTCGGAAAATGACCGAATATGGAAATTTTGAGAAAAACCTGATACGGCACAGTTCAGCACACTTCAGATTGGATAAGAATCCTTTTTGGTTTCATCTGATTTCCAAAATTTTGGGGGGGGCTGAGCGTCAAGTTAGCCCCTCATCTATTTTTTCCTATAACTTTGTTATCGAAACGGCACAGTTCAAATTATCATCGGCACAGTAAAGCACACTTCGAGCACAGTAAGTGGTTGCAATTTTTTTAGAAAATTTGAATGTGGGGGGCTAACTTGACGGAGCCGGAATCCATGTTGATGATCTGTCATGGCCCCATTTTCAAAAAGGAATGGTGTTAACTCTCTTGTAATTACCTTCTCAAAACATTTGCAAATATTGGAAATTAAACTTATTGGTCTTTAGTCAGAAAGCAGCTAGTTGTTTAATGCCCTTTTTGTAAAGTGGGTTAATAGCATGTGGTCCATATGTCTGGTAGTCTTCCACTCTCCAATATCTCATTCATGGCGCCTGCTAGAGGTTTGGTTTGGTTATTGCTTCGTTGCAATTTTGGAGAAATACTACCGAAATGTTATCGGGACCGGAGCCGGCGTCTTTCTTTAAGCAATTAATGGCCTCAAAAACCTCTTATAAAAACGAGTTAATCTGTTGTTGATTCAGTAAGTTCTCGGAGATCTATGGATCGTCGTCTCTCGAGAAAATTCTGGTGAATTGTTGTGTAATTTTTTCTGCTATCGCGTAGTCATCCGTAATTGGAGTTCCCGTGTCCAGATCTTTTAAAACGTAATTTTGGAGACTGGATTATTAATCCGCTCCCATAGCAAATTCACTACGGGTGCTCAAGACCCAATTGCCCCCATGCTGATGACTGTTATTAACTTTAGAACGTTCACCCAATGGTCCGGTCTATAATTTATACATATACAAGCTGGCAACACGAACCAAATTCAGCTCACAGAACTTTAGATTGACCTATCTTCAAGCCAGGGATGGAGTAAGTACAAAGAAAAAGAAGAATGCTGAGCCAGCAATGAATGTGGATACTGAAATCAATCGAAATGGGATAGTTAGCAAAATCTTACAACACCACAGCCTTCTTTGCTATAAACTTGTAGTGATTTTACAGTTTGCAATTTTTATCTCCAATTCTTGGAGTCATCTTCAGAATTACCAACTACAGAAATAATAATGAATGTTAGCTGTTTTATAAATTAAGGTGATTTTTTTCTATTTCCAGACCTAAGTAAATGAATTGAAAATAAACTATATTGATAAAAAATCCGAACCAAATATAAATATCGTTACGAAATTGCCTCGAGAGCCCGGCCGAATAAAAGCGCCTAATCCTAAAAGAAATTACAATTATTACAAACTTATTTAAAGCATGAAGAATAAAAATAACAGACAGGATCGGCGAAATCAAGCCAAAAAAAAAGAGAAAAACACGACACAAAACTGTCCAACAAAGAAACAGTTGCAAATCCACCAACTCCAATGGCGATTTCCATGTGTCAATCAGTGCGCACTGAGTGTATCCGCATCTTTTTCTGAAAGCATGTAACATGTAAGGATAAGGATACATTTTTTTTGCACTGGTTTGACAAATGGAAAACGCTTTGAAAAACATCGCTATAGTACTCGGTCAATCTGTAGTAGGCTCGTCCGACCAGAAACTCTCTCAGACGGTTTCTAAGCAATCTGTGTTGTGGCCTCCCTGACACTGCTTGGTAGGTGATTAATTATACACCTTAATCATAAAAAATCGATTTCTGGGTTAATAGACAGATCCGGGGTGCATTTTCGACTATGGATAGCGCGTTGTACTAGGTATTGAGTTAGTCAGTCTAAATAAAACCTTTGTTGTGAGCAGTTTAAATAAGAGTGTTTTCTTGAAAATTCTAGAAACTTCTATAGAATTCTACTCAACAACCGTAAGTGATCCAAGAATATTGACTTTATTACTGGCTTCAACAGCGGATTTTATGGAAAATTCTAGAAACTTCTATAGAATTCTTTTTGGAAACTGTAAATGATACAAGAATAATAATAACCTAATTACCGATTTCCACATCGTAAAACAAGTCCGCGGACTAATTTTTCTAGAACATTCCATCGGGTTCGGTTCTAGTCTCTGTCTCTACTGTCTTTGCCCCAGAACTTTAGATTCAAAATCAAGTTTCAAGAACGATCCAGAATACTCTATGGTAAATATACATGACAGCAAACAGCTGGAATGGAGCAAGTTAATCAAATGTTGGCGGACTTCCTGAAAAATTTAGACGACAAGAGACAAGAAGAGGAAGACCGAAGACAAAAAGAGGAACAAGAAGAGGAAGAGCGAAGCCCGAAAACGGACAGGAAAACAAGAAGAAGAAGGCCGAAAGCGAAAAGAACAGGACCGGCTTGCAGAATTTTTACAATAATAAGGAGACCAAAGACAGAAAGAAAAACAAGAAGAACAGGACCGACTTGCAGCACTTTCACAGCAACAAGAAGATTGAAGACAGTAAGAGAAACAAGAAGAACAGGACCGTCTTCGGAAAAACTTCAAAATTCAGCGCGAATGGATGCAAACCGTACTCTTTACGTACAATTTACACTCGAGAAAATTCTGGAAGTACAAAATTATAAATTCATTGCAGGTATTAAATGGAAGAAGTACGTGAGGAAGTTGGGAGTGTTCGTCAGGAAGTAGGAATAATTCGCAAAGAAATGCATACAGAAGTTGGAATATTAATGTAGATCAGTGGATGTCTCGGCCTCTACTACAATCGGAATTAAAGTTAAGCCAAGCCACCACCATATGACGGCAGAAATCGTGGGCCATGTACAAACGTCAATCCGAGACTGTTATAATGGCTAATGGCTGAAGTGCGTGGTCCTACGTTAGACTTATTAGAGACTCTTCCGCCTGCTTCGCAACAAAACTATGGTGCGCTTTTCGATGCGTTAGAGCGTCGTTATGAAGATCAAAACCGAAGACAGCTTTACCAATACCAAGTACAACTGAGAACAAGACAACAAAAAGCTGCGGAAAGCCCTCAAGAATTCGATACCGAAATTTCTAGGTTATGTCGTACAGTTGTAAACACGAAAAATATAGAAAAATATGTCCAGATATTTGCAAAAATTGCAAGAGATATGCACGCGCACCCATCGTCATAAAAAACCCTACAAGTTTTGAGATAGTTGAGATTTTATTATTGTGTCTGGTTTCCTGTTCCGTCGTATATTATTTATTCATTATACCTACTCTGGTCTAGCTGTCCTTAAGAATTTCTCACTCAAACGTATGAAACAATTATAAGGGAAAACGTAACATATATATCATCATATAACATATATATCATCAGTGGATAATAGGTTTTCCTATTCTGGGTTTCCCCACGAACTGAAATTTGGTTGGCCGATTAGATTACTCAGTCACCATATTGCAGCGAAAATTGCTGCTTGGTGTTGAAGTTTTGTCTTAGATGGCGCCACGATCAAATTTCGACCGTTATATATATATATATATATATATATATATATATATATATATATATATATATATATATATATATATATATATATATATATATATATATATATATAAGTGAGGGTTTTTTTTTAACAGGATATATATCTCGCCAAAATAAGTTGTTTGGCAAAAAATTGTTTATATAAATTTAAGATAACGGAGTTACAAGTATTTTAGGGTTATGTGCATTAAAAATCTAATTTCAATAATCTAAGATTTAGTAGAGAGAATATGATAAAAATTTTCACAAAAATTGTTCAAAATTATTCCCATTTGTCTGATGCTTCATTTCCCTCCTAAATTTTGTCTGTTCCATTTTAAAACGAAAATTGATAGGTTGAAAATTAAATTTTTTCTGATGGAATAATGCAACTGTGAGTACCTATTATGGAATAAGACTCATTATGCTGGACTAATAATAGCTTTTTTGCGGCTTTTTTTTTGAGAAAATGTAAACAAAGTGATTTATAGTGGAAGACTCCTCTAACCTCAAAATAGCTGTACCTCCGTTATCTTAAATTTTTTATATAAACAATTTTCTGCCAAACAACTTATTTTGGCGAGATATACATCCTGTTAAAAAAAAAGCCTCACTTTCGGATTCACCCTGTATATATATATATATATATATATATATATATATATATATATATATATATATATATATATATATATATATATATATATATATATATATAATATATATATATATATATATATATATACCGTCTTACTATATATATATATATATATATATATATAGTACAATGGTCGAAATTTGATCGTGGCGCCATCTAAGACAAAACTTCAACACCAAGCAGCAATTTTATATATATATATATATATAGGTACTTATCTAAAATCAATAATTGTTTGCCTTTTGACATAGAACCATTTAGAAGTTTGGAATGAAATGTAACTACGAGCATCGGTAAATGTTCAGCATGTCCCTCGTAAAATCTAAGAGCAACAAGTGAGTAGTACTAAGAAGATGCAAGATAAAAGGTAGGTACCCTACCGGCTTTACTATACGACACTGCATTCCAAATTCCATACCGAAGAAGCTTCCTAATATAACGTGAAAGTAGTGTTTCTGGTTGGCATGTAGGTTGGTGGTAGATGTCTGGTTCTTTGAAATTAATTTGTTTGTATGCGCGATCCGTTGTTGATGTTTTTTTGCAAATATGTAAACCCACTTGATGTAACTGGCATGTCCAGTGGTGTGGGACTACTAAAACATATAAGATTCTAACATTGAAGTTTTAATAAAATGTATGTAACTGATGCTATGGAACAAGTAAAAGCAATCAGAATCAATCAAATTAATGGTATTCTTATATTGGCTTATGCTATTGCCAATGACATTCGAGTAAACTATATTTGTTATGAGGATAAATCGCGCCGAAAGATATACCAAACTAATATAGGTAATTTTGCAATCCATTTCGAGCAGAGGTTATTCTAACTTGCAGTTGGACACAAAATGTGCAGTAGGAAAAGTAAATTGTGCAGTGGGAAATTAAAATCTGTGTAGTTTTCATTTATCACGAAAAAATAATTTAGTTGACATAATAGGCTACACATGGGAATACAATAGTACTATTAACACATTTACTCTAAAATGTATTGCTAATTTTCCCCCAGCACCACTTAAAATTCTCCGTTTGCAAAAATACCTTGGTACCATCTTTGCTGTTTGGCCTGTGCTGTTTCCTTGACTCTGTGCTGATGCTTAAATGAGCGTAAGCAGAGAGTCAAACTAACCCAAACCATAGTGGCTTGTCAAGGATCCCACTCTGACAGATAAGGAATGTGGTGATAAATGTAAAAAAAAGGTGACACCCCCAAAAAAATTTTTTGAAGAGTTCACAACCAAACTAGGATGGCAGTAGCCCCCACTGTTTTTATGACACACCATATAAAATAGTTATTTTTCTACAAACGTCACTAAAATTGTCACTTTTAACGGATGCTGTCAGTATCTAAAATGCCATTTTATGACACTGGTGTTAAAAGTGATTACTTTTAGCACGGAATGCTAAAAGTAGTCACTTTTAGTGCGTTTGTAGAAAAAATTGTGTATGATATTCGTGCTAAAAGTGATTTTATTTTGTTCAAAGAGATGGAACACTCCGCCTTCGGCGTCGTGTCCCAAACTTCCCTTTTCACAAAATAAAAATGTCCCTTTTAGTACATTTATCTTAAATAACTAATTTTTAGTGAGTAACCGTGTTATCACGAGCTGTAACCCTACGGGTATTACCCTCACCACTGGTGTTCTATCAAAATTACCCCCACCTGATGAAGTTTCTTACCTATCCTCTTTTTCGTAAAAACGAACCGGTTATACAGTGTCCGCGGAAAAGTCTGCACCATATGGGAATTTTTTTTATGCTCATCCTTACTTCAAATCGGTTTTTGGCATTAGGTTCTGCATGACTGAAAACCAAAAAAACACCTAAAATTTTTGACTCGAGACTTGCCTCACACCTGTCAAATGCCATTTGAAAATTTCAAACAAGGAAAAGTGGCATTTTTATAAAAAATATGAAAAAATTTTATAAGAAAATATTGTTCCAAATGATATTTAGAGTCTAATTTGATATTTTTGCTTTGAAAAAAATATATTTCAAAGCATACAATTTTTAAAATAGTCCAGAGGCGTATCAAGATTTTAATAGAAATATTTCTTTTTGATGTTTAAACTCTTAATTAGATTATTAGGATTTGAAAAACCATTAGTCAGATACAAACTAATTATTTTAGAGGAATGGTCGCGAAAGAAATCCTAAAAATATTATTTTTCCGTAGATATTCGAAAAAAAAAAAAAAAATTTTTTTTTTTTTTTTTTTTCAAAGCAAAAATATCAAATTAGACTCAAAATGTCATTTGGAACAATATTTTCTTATAAAATTTTTCCATATTTTTCATAAAAATGCCACTTTTCCTTGTTTGAAATTTTCAAATGGCATTTGACAGGTGTGAGGCAAGTCTCGAGTCAAAAATTTTAGGTGTTTTTTTGGTTTTCAGTCATGCAGACCCTTATGCCAAAAACCGATTTGAAGTAAGGATGAGCATAAAAAAATTTCCCATATGGTGCAGACTTTTCCGTGGGCACTGTAGAAAGCGATTATACAAAAGTGAGGTTATAGTTACCTATTAGGCAATCCACAGACCTGCCAAAAATAGCGCTTAATTGGCAAACAATAAACAAAAAACATATGGCGGGGGCGGGATTATCAATACAATGATCAAATTGAAATTGAAAACTGTTAAAAATTTACACTTTGGTGTAGGTACCTATAAAATGAAACAAGAAACCAGTTCTCATATTTTTTTACTATTAAAAAGTATATTCGCTTTGTCCAAGAAAACACAGACAGTGTAATCCTATCCTCCCCTTTATTGTTTAAAGTTAGGTACTTCAGGTAAAATTTCAATACTTTCTGCCATGTTGGTCCCCCGGATCTCCATGGAATCGATTGGATATTAGTGATATTACACGTTCTACCTTACTAAGCGTT
This sequence comes from Ceutorhynchus assimilis, assembly GCA_917834065.1. NCBI lineage: Eukaryota > Metazoa > Arthropoda > Insecta > Coleoptera > Curculionidae > Ceutorhynchus > Ceutorhynchus assimilis. The sequence continues at coordinate 15,343,629 of OU892277.1, forward strand.
TCTTTTACGTTTAAACTAACAACCAGAAACCCACATCCACGTCCCGCAATAATATTTTCTAATTTTCGGGTTTGACGCTAGAGTAAGGTAAAACCCATCGAGGTAAAACTCAAACGCCCATATTTGAATAAAATGAAACTGTCAAATGTTCTATAACCGCCAGTAACCTAGGTCCTGCATAGGTTACTGAATTCAATACCGTGTTATAGATGCGTGATGTCATTGAATTCCACTATTGACGTCATAATAACTTCCCCTATTACCGCTGCCTCGCTAAAATTTCAACGGTTAGAGATTTTCAGTTACCGTTTATAACATGGTTACGAACGGTTAGTCACTAAAAAATCCTTAATGTTAGACGCGTTTATTTATTTATTTATTTATTCATTTTTTTTTTCATGAGTTATTATGAATATGAAACCAAAATAGAAAAAATATTATGTGAATGTATGTTAGTAATACATATCATGGTAGTACGTATAGTGATTTATTTCCTTTATGTGCAGTGGGAAAAAGTTCTTAGAATAACCCCTGATTTCGAGGTCTAAATTATTGTCAAAAATAGAAATTTGAACAATTGGTGATAATGTTTGAGAGGTGGGGGGGAATAGTGCATCAAAATTACGGATAATTTTGCATGACTCTAACGGAGAGCCCGTTATAAGAAAAAATACATACTTTTACGAAATTGTCTCGGCAGCCCGGCCGGATTCTAAAAAATGCAAATGTCTGCGCGTCGCGTAAACAATTCGAAGAATTCTATTCACGCAGGGGCGCCATCAAGTTCTTCTAGATAAATCCCGAGTACACTGCTAAAAATAGTGCGAGTAGTAGCTCAAGTAGGTCAGTTTTTAGTCACTATTTGTCGTGTATATTTCGATATGTGATAAATGAATTTTGTATTGGTAAGTCATTTAGTCTCATAAAATTTGTTACTGTTTGTGAAGTCGGTTTTAGGTGAACCCGGAATCCGTGACAATACTATATGAAAATAGCTGAACCCATTAAAAAATAACACCGGCAAAATAAGTCGGATATTTTGAAATGCGAAGCTTATTGATAGAATATTATCCAGTAAATAAAAATATGATAATAGAAATAAGAAATAAAAAACAAACAAGTGAAAACATTGTTGCGAGATTACATTGGTGCGGAGTGATTGGGAAATACAAGAAAGGGCTGTATCAATGCACAATCACCTGATACTCGGTTCAGAGGTTAATCAAACTTGACGAGCGTTCAGTACATGTAATGGACTGTATTAAGGAAAATAACAAAGCCAATGAGTTAATTTAAAAAGTTTTAATAAAGTACGTAGATAATTATTAAATAAGTACTTAGGTACCTACTTCAAGTGCTAGGGCAATGCACAGGAGTTTCAACTTGTCATACAAAGGAAATGCTCGCGCAACTTGATCGAACTATATAGTTCGCGTTAGTTCGAGCTAGATTACGTAGGAATGATGTAAAGACGCAACATGAGACACAAAAGACTCTCAGTACTACTCTGAATGGGTGCGTTCCCTTTCGTCTTCCAGGAGATGTTTTCGAACAGGGATGATGGTGCGACACGCCATCTGATTGGTTGCAGGCTGACCTAGTTTTGCTGGGAATGACGAACGGAATATTCCACTTGAATTTACTGCGTGAATATTCAAGAATAGGTAAAGGGAACGTCTTTAAAAATGCCTCCGCCCTTGAAATGAAAACTTAAACTATCAAATAGCTTATGGGCTCGTTAGACTGTATAAAGAAATACTAAGCTAACTTGAAGCTAATACATGGGCTCGTTGGCCTAAATAAACAAATACCAAGCTAATACAATACATGGGGCTTGGGCTTGAAGCCTTAAGCAAATAGGAAAAAGGAAAGATTACTCTTTCGGAAGTGGACAAACATTCGCGGTGCGTTTTATGACACCTTGGGGTTTTTTAATCGACACATTGTAATTTTCAACCATTCGTAACAGTATAGAAAAGGTTTTCAATTTATCTTCTGGCTTGGACTGCGATAACATCAACTGCAGAGGTCTTTGACCAGAATTTGTCTGTCTTATAAATATCTGGACTGACTAGTGACTACGTATGAATACTGACCTGTCTGATTTCTACCTACTTTAATTGATGAAAGACTTGACCGACAAGGTAGAAATTAGACAGGTCTGAGTAGCTCAGTTGGTTAGAGCATTGCACTGGATATGCGAGGGTCCTGAGTTCAAATCCTAGTCGAGGTAAGAAGATGTCTCATCAATTTTGATTACCATCTGCATGGCACTAAATTCATTAACGTGATGTGTTATTTTTTGCTTTTATATCTTTTAGGTTCCTACATTCAATTATGTTGCTACCTGCTATATTGCATATATATATTCTAGCTTAGCATCTCAGTTCAGTTATTTCGTCTGAAGTAGGCACCGCGTGCTGAAACATGTTACGGCATCATAAAAATAGAATCGTTAAAATATAGAAACTTTTTTGTTTCCTTTCAAAAGTTGAAATTTCTTTGTTACAATAGCATAAACTCTATAAGTTCATTAATTACCTATATATACATAGGTAGGACCTGAATAATAAGGTAATAACATTTGACCAAAACAAAATTAAAGCTTTAAAATAAACAAAACATTTTATAAGTGCAATTGAATCATTCATTTATCAGTACCTACCTACTATGTGGATAGGCTTGAAATTGGGTTTACAAGAGTTATAGATTTTATAATGCTATATGTTTTGACTAGAAAGTGACCTGATGGAATTTAATATCTCAGAGTAATTTAAAGAGAATTCTTTATACATTTTGTTTTTCTGGTACATACCATACAGGTCTGACCTGTACACTTAGGTGCTTACAAAAAAAAATGGAATGTTACCTACTACTTTAAATTTGACTAGAATTATGCCAACAAAAGCCGTCACATTCATAATAATGTTGTCACGGCTCTGGGGGGTGCGTGACAGAAATCTTGGGTTCGTTTATTTCAAAATCAAAGTCCAATTAACATTACAATAATTTATTCCACGTTACTACACACTCTGACACTAATTAATTCACAAATTAACTCAAACAACTTAACTCTTTACAACTCTTTCAATAATCACTATCTTAAACGTATCACAGCCAATCTTAAAACTTAAAAACTACTAACTAATACCGGCCTTTATATATCCTTATTCCATTCTTGTAAAATCCAGAATAAACGCGATAATTTCTTTTCCTGAATAATGCAGTAAATTCTAGATTTCCGGTTTGATTTTGTACACACTGGCGAAAGCGCCACAATATAATGTTGAAAAACAAGTTTCACATTAAATATGACCTTTTTTCATCCACGAGGGTCTTATATAAACCATTATATCTGAAAAATATTTTGTTCTTTGTCACAATACCTAAGTATTTATTTTGAATTTTCGATATATTGCTGTATACCGATAGCAGGGTATGGGTTATGGGTTTATAAAGAATTTTAATTATTAGGACGAAAATGCCGGAAAGCTCCTTTGGATCAAAAGCTTAGAGATTTGATTTATTAGTGTCAATTTGGACACGACTTGTACCTACCAATAAGATAAGTTCAAAAAAGGCATTAAACAATTTAATAACAATTTTATTATGAAACATTTTTGATTAACGATGTTTTGGTTGGGTCGATGCATAAATTAGCCAAAAAGAGTCATTGAATTGTGGGACGATCGATAAAATAAATAAGCAACAAAATATGCGTTGTGAATCCTTTCACTTTCGCCTAGTTTTGTGTTTAGAGATGGACTTACGCAAGGATTCACTTTTTTGGAATTTCCGCGTATCTAACAGCTATGTAGGTGTCGGATGGATGTTATTACTGATGCACCCATAAAACGGTTACGAGATTATCAACTTTCATTTCTAATACTACATTTACATCGCTAATCCCAATACGAAGATGAGAGAGTCATGCTAATTTACGGCCGGTCGGTCACTTGTTGGTGTTGCATTGGCGTAGGTACGAATACGTATACCAAAGAGTTATTAATAATTTAACCCAGACTTTTTTACCTGAAAACTTGGTAATTTAACAGAATGCTGTAATAGCAAAGTCCAGATAGATCCCAAAAAATGTCATCTCTTTCTTATAGTATAGTGTCTATTTTTATTAATCGACTGCCTGCATTCAATATATTTAGCGCAAGCTTCGGAATGCGATGGAATAAGTCTTATTTCAAAAATCTGCTCACTTGTAGTTTTGTATTCTGCGGCTTGGTCATTCAATTTATTGCTATCTAGACCAGCATGACTTCTCGCACATACAAATTTGGATTTCTATTTCCTTGGTCAATTCGTATTTGGATAGCATAGATAGGTACAATTTTGGTATTTCTATAATATTTATCTATTACCAAGTAGCAAAATAACTTTTATAAGGGTTGCAAGAGCTGATATGTACACAATAAATTCTAAATTCTATAGGAGTTTAAAATTCCTATACCGTAGGTAAATACCTTTATGCCAGACTGACTAGAATATTCGACAATGGAATTTAATGTTGATGGCACAATTTTAGTGATCACGGATCAACGTTTATCGGAAATGCAAAGTAAATCAAGCAGTCGTGAATTAGTAAGTAGTAAAGTTGATCAGTTGAAGGGATGTAGTTTTGTGAACAGCTGAGCAGCAGTTGCACTTAAAGCAGCCTCAAACTGGTGTTTATATATAATCCAAGATGCTTCGCAATGTCGGTGATTTGAAGCACGAGAGGGTTCACCGACCTATCCATTTTGCTGCCACCCACGTTCGTTATTGGTTTCATCCCGACTTATCTCCATTTTCATTTCCAGTTTTTTTATATTTTTAATCCCGAATTTTTGGGAACCGACCCTATTTTGTCTTTGATTTTTCTTGAACGGTTTCTATTTCGCCTTTGAAGGTTAAATTTCCTTTTCGAAACTTCTGGTGTACATCAGGTATACGGGGGTTGATCAATAAGTAAGAGAAATGGCTTTAAGGGATTTAATCTCTTTTATATTAATCTCTAGGGGGTCCTGACATCGTATTTGGGAGGTCATCCCTGGGAGCCCCCCATGCCATGCGCTGTTGCCAGATTGTGAACGATGTCCTTTATGTAGGGAAAGCGTATATTATTTAGCAACGTTGGACCCCGTATAATTTATAACATTTTGTTTGACAGGTATTCGCTTAGAATTTCTAGAAATAACTTTTAAAAAAAAGGTAGAAAATTGTAGATTCCAAAATCACTAAAGCAGCACGTAAAATGTCTTTCCTGTAATAAAAGTTTGCAGAGATACCTTCATGGTTTTCCTCGAATATGGGAAGATGTTGGAATAAAACTTAGTGTTCAGCTTCTTGAATTAAAACTATTCGAAAAACCGGAAACTGACTTTCCTGTTGTGTTGAACTAACATAAATGCCCGATTTTAAAATCCCTTAACTACTATATTTCATAGTAAGTTATTTTCTTTCCTGTCACATTTTTTTAACCATTTTATTGGTGATTACCATCAGGTATCCATGTAAACACAACTTTTTCGTGTGTAAAAATTTGTACTCAGATAAAAATAAATTAATAGCAAATTAATCTAGTTTAGTAGCCTTGCTTGGATGGGAATATGACAACTTGAAAGAGTTTTTATAAAAATCCGTTTCACTAAATTCGGATGTAATTATGGAAATCGAAACCGAGTTTCGAGTTTCTCTATAATTTTTTCTAAAAATTCAAAAACAGTTTATGTTTCCAATTGCAGAAACGCAAACCAATTTTTGCCATCGGCAAAATACTCATATATTACAACTCAAAAGTGTCTTTATATTATGCAAATATCAAAACCTGCAAAAAATCCTGTCAGCCATAGTTTCTAGCCTGTGAATGCAAATATGTATATATTTAGTTGCCCAGACACCCTGTAGAGCCATTCACGCTACTTCTTAAAGATTTATGCAAAGTGTTTAATTTAAATGGTTGTATTAACGGATTTTTGAGCCCACTAGGCAGTTTGTACGTTAATTAACGACTATCTTTTATGTCGCTAGTTGTAATTAGTCTACTCTAAATTTGTTAAATTAATTCATTAATGCGTGTTCCTTCCGGAATATATTTTGCTTGTCGAATCGTCATTGGTAATAAAATAATTGTTGTTTACCAATTAGCAAGTTTATTAGCAAATTCGAATTATCCCACGGGAAATAAATTTTGCTGGGATCCTCAATATTTTTTACAGAGCTATTATTAACAGTCTTGACGATAAAATAGCCTGAACAAGAATGAGAGGCATTTATTTTAAGACAAGTCATCTCAGTTTTTGTGAATGTATTTTGGATGCAGTGGTGAAGAAACCAAACGATGATATATTTATTTGTTGAAAACTGTTTTTGACGTTTTACCTAGTTTTACTTGTAAAATCGATTGGCAATTAGTTCGGACTTACTACAAATAGCTCTGGTGTTGACTGTCTACCTACTAATTGCTATTTCCTCAGTCCTCTGTTTATTTCCTCATAAGTCATAAATTAAGAAAGCTTTTTCTTTCAATATAATGACGGTTTTCACCGATACATAACATATACATATTCACTTCAGAAAAATATCGGCTTTGACAAGTGAAGTAGGTAGGTAGGTACCTCTCGAAAAAAATCTAGAACTTTTCACGAAAGATGTCAGATTCTTGAATCCAATTCACAGACGAACTTGTCTTGGCATGACCATATATCTTCGATCGCCAAAACCGCTTCTCAAAAATTAGGTGTTTTGTTTCGTGCACCGATTCATTTCAATCTCTCGAACATAGACGCAAAATGATGTTCTGGTGATCTGGTCAACCTCATTCCAGCTAGGAGAAGTTATTTAAGATCCACAGACCACAAACCACAAGAGCCTCACAGGAATTCCATCCATATGTGGTAAAGTTGGCTACCCAGAGGACCTCTAAATATAGGCCTTCTACGAATCTACGATAATCATAGGCCTTCTTTTTGCTGGCGTACTGCCCACCTCTGAAACTCCCTGCCTGCTATTTCATTTCCTGAACGATTTAACCTTAACATGTTCAAACGGAGGGTGAATCGACACTTAATTTATTCAGCTCATGGTAACGCTTAGGTAGTAGACTTTCAGCCGTATTCATAGTCAATCATAGCATAGCAGCATCAATTCATAGCGAGTCGCCAGGGAGTCGCCATGTGCTGGGCCAAATACGGCGACTCGCTGGCGACTTGGTGGCGATTGACTATGAATACGGCTGTTTGTCTTTTGTGAGCGAACCAATATTTAAAAAAAAGGTGAAACAGTTCATCAGTAAGCAGTAAGCTGAACGTGTTCGTCAAGAAATTGGAACTGATCGACAGAAGTTGGGACTTTCCTCCAAGAATTCGACAGTTTCAAGAAGATCTAAAATGTTGGAATGTGACTTGAGATCGGGAAATGTCTCATCCTCGCCTGTAAGCAGTAGGTATTTAAGCTAGGCCACCACCATACGAAGGACAGATATCAATATCCGCCGTCTGGTTAACTTGACCTATCGGAAAGTAGCAGCAAATATGCAAGAAGAACTAGCAACTGGCTGCTCATCAAGTAGCAGCGATGCTCGTATTAAAGCCCTAGGACGGCCTATAAAGATATCTAAACCAAAAATCAGAGCTGTGTCAATACGAGAAAAGAAGAGATTCAATAATAGGAATTAAAACAGAATAATGAAAGAACTTCTGGAAGAAATACTAAAGGCTGTTACCAGTACTTATTGCTGAAATCTCCCTTTCCTTCTGGTAACCCCCGATTGAGAAGTAGCAACGGTTACTATTTTCTGAACAAACATTGTTCTGGTGAACTGCATAAGAACGCAGATGCCTTATCCAGCTGAACATGTTCAATTCGATGCAAGCATCGCTGAGAATTGATCAGCGTGATAGTTCCTTTTCGAGGCGTTTGATACAAAACGGATTTCCGAACAGCTTAGAAGTGATCAATGATTGGGAGGTAGTGACATCAAATCATTTTTGATAGCCGCTCCACAGATTCTTACGATTAGCGTGAGTGCTACAACCGTCCGCGCCGGCGCGGCGTAGACAAGGGCTGGCAGCTTGGTAGTCAACGGGAAACAGTTGCCGATTCCGTGACGTCAATTCATGGACCGAAGAACCATGCAGGCGTAAAGGTAGACCTGGATGAACAAGAATGCATCCTAGAGGGGAATCATTTGATAGGCATAGAGATGTTAAGCATGTGGCTAGATGGGTTGATTACGAGTACGACGTTGAAAATAGATCCAGAGGAAGTTATTTCCAAAGACACGATTTTAAGAACCCTGAAAGGCATAGGTAGTGGGGAGATGGAGAATAATAGATGTAATAAATATGGATCCCAGTGGCGGTATACATCGAACCCAACAATAACAACTTTTATTGACTTTTCTTATTTCTGGTGTAGTTCACGTTGTTTTTTCTCCCTATACTCCGATACTCCGTCTGTTGTTTTTTTTTTTTTAATTTTCGCTTATGTTCTTATTTTTTGATGTTGGTGATATTAGCAGCTCTTTTTCCTTTATTGTGCAGTTTGGTGTCTGGCTTTTTTTGGATAAACTGTCCGAGTTTCTTTCTATTCTCCGACTCCACGCTGCTCTAGGCACCTCCGTGTTACTTCACACACAATGCAGAATAAACTACCAATATCTAAACCTCTTCTCCATGAAATAAACCGAACCCGGACAACAGCAATAACTATTATTACATTAATATTATTAATAATTATGATTTTATAAAAGTTAGCAAGAAGCGTCGAATGACAGATAGGTACCATTGACACGACTAGTGTGAAAACGAAAAATACACAAACCTTTCACTATAATGCCTTGTTGCCAAAGCTTTACGACACTTAGCTAAGCTTGCATTCAAAAACTATGGTGGAACGAAACTATATTTGAGTGTCCCTTAACTTTTAAGGGCTTCATAGTTAATCAAAGCTTAGTTATAGTTTGGTGGAAATGGCCATAAGAACTGGCTAACTACACGATATTTATAGACGACATTGTATCCGGGATTTCTCTAGAAGAATTTGTTCACTTCAATACAATTGATAGAATTCCTGAAAACTTGTCCGAAGCGTGAACATATTTTGCTTATTTAAAGATACAATGAAATTCCATGAATAGTTGCGCAAGAGATGAACAACTGGACTCGTATAATCTGGCCGGACTCCGATGCACTGCCTCCCTCTCAGATCATATCGTCTCCATCTGACTCTGTGGTGATTCCATCTATTCATTTTTTCAACATCTCTATGTCTGTCTGAGTGAACTGCGACCTGATGAGCGTAGCGCCTTAGACCGTTCGGTTATCCTGACTTTCCAGGTCTACCTTCACATCTGTGGGGCTCTTCTTTCCTTGGACTGACGTCACGGGAACTAGAAGAATGGCTGCCTGTTCCCTGTTGACTTCCATGTTGCCAGCCGCCTTGTCTCCGCCTTCGCCGATGTACGTAGCACTTGTAGTATTCCCTTTCGTGGGAATCTGTAGAGCGGTTGTTTGAAGGGTAATATTTACCTTCTGATCAGCAGCCGTATTCCACTCCATCTTCTTGTTCCTGGATTTTCTCGCATCCGGATTTTTCTTTTCTTTATTTTGTTGATTGGTAATCTATCGCCGGTTTCCCTAATGTTCAAAAATAATTCGATGTCACTATCCCGCAATTGATCATTTGCCCAGCTGTTCGGAGATCCACTCTTGATTCGCATCAAATCGGAGGCTTCGAATATGAAGTCTTTCATGAGTATCAATTCTTAGGCAGTTTTTTCTGCGTAGTTATGCATTTCACCAGTCCGCCATTGGTTCAGAAATTGTACCATTGCAACTTTTCAATCGAAGGCGGAGAGTCATAAAAAGGAGAGCGAGATCTCAGCTGTATCAAGCCTATACCCATGTCACAACAGAGCACCAACAGTAGCCATTGCAACAGTCTCAAACTGACGCCTGTACCATCGTGCCGAAAAAAATTTTTTTTTTACTACTAACCTGAGAAATAGTCATTATTCAATCTATTTTTCGAAAATGACGTCATGCCGCAAGGATATTGTCATGACGTTCCTACAAGGTTTCTATTAGTTTAATTTCAATTCCAACCTGTCAATTAGAAAAAAAAAACAGGTTCCTGTATGTCCATCATAGCAAATTACCATTATAAGCTGTTGATAGAGGGCAGCACTTTCGACAAGACATTCAAAAAAAAAATTGTGCACAGATTTCAAACTTATTTTCCATTTTCTACTAGCAGTAGTAAAAAAAAATCTATATATTCCTCGTTAGAGAAAGTCATTATACAGGATGTTCATTTTAAAACTTACCACCCCTATTATCTCGGAAATGAAAAATTTTCAAAAAAATCCCTGAAACACGTCAACTATAATTTCAAGGGGGGATGAGTTTTTATGTAAAATTCACCTCCTCCCTTTCAACCCCCCCGCCGCCAGAGCCATCCCCTAGAAAATCTAAAATGGGAAGGGGGGTCAAGTGATACATCATTTCGGAGGCTTTTTATTTCCATACATTTTGGTACTAAATTTTAATGCCGAAGTTCAACTGTTTTGGAAATATTGACAGTTGTAAATTGATTTTTTCGCAACTTTGACAGGCTGTAAAACCTTAACGGTTAATTTTAGAGGAAAACCGATCTCACATTCTCATCTTGGATTTTCATAAACTATCATTTGACACAAACTTTGCATTTAATCCATGATTGAAAGTTCCCCGGAGAATTCCAATTAAATTTAATCTCCAGTTAAATTCAAAGTTGGTGTCAACTGATAGTTTATGAAAATGTAATCCAAGAATGTAAAAAATTTCAATATCAAAATATAAGCGAAACGGGGTTGCAATAGTGTGTTTTATTTTTTACTGCCCCTACCTAGGTACTTCTCAATTATTATTCATTAGTTTAATAGGTACTAGAATGATTTAATATGGACATTCAAAGTAAGCTTATTTCACAAAGCCAAATAGTGATACCTAATTTAGATTCTCATAATCATATTCCAGAAAAAACTGCAAGTTTCCCATATTTTCCATGCGTTTTCATAGTAAACGCGCCAGTAAAGGAATTTATTTACATATTTATTTATTCATTCTTCACAAACACTAATTTTTATTAGTAATTACATGCAAAGGAAACTTACAACTAAGTAGATATTTGATTTACAAAAAAAAAGCAATACAAATGCTTGACTAGGATATACTAACGAGCAATATACACAAATAAAAGAGCGATGTCCTGATACAACAAATCCAGTATTATAAAACCACTAAAACCAGAAAATGCTAAATGAAACTTTAAATTTACACTTATAACACTAGCAAAACACTAGATAAATCCGAATTTACGATAAAATAATTGTTAGCACAAACTGAACATCATTCGTATCAGCGGCCATCTTGAAAATCCGGCATGCACGTGACGTCACAGCAATTGTGAACAAATTTAGCCGATTGAGCAATCCTGTAGAGTTTACGATTCTTGGGTTAACGTCATAACCGATCCGCCATTTTAGCTGAGGGGCAAACACAAGCCAAACATAACCTGATTTAGTGTTATTTTCAATGCATAGCGAGAATTTTTGAAGTATTATTTTGTGAAGATGCCTTCGTTTTGTGGCGTTTTTGGGTGCTCCAATAAAGCTGAAAGGGATAAAGTGAGGTCTTTTGGGATTCCAGCAGCATTTAAAGATCGAGGGGATCGCATAAACGAGCTATCAAAAAAACAACGGAGTATGTGAATTAGATGCCTCAAAAGGGGAGATTTGACTGTAACGTTGTTGAAAATGCTCGAATTTGTTCGAAACATTTTGTTAATGGTAAGTTTTATGACTGTCTTGTTGTTAAAATACAAAAACACCTCATCTCGGTATATCAAAAAAGTTGTTAATGTTTCTGCAAGTAGGTAACTTTTAATACCTTTTAGGTAGTCCAGCAGAATTTAAGGATACAAACTATCCGGATTGGGTCCCCAGTACAAATTTAGGATATACTACGATAATAGATAAAAGCCCAGAATGAACAAGCCAGTAAGCTAAGCTACATGCCAGATCTGTGCACCGATCAGAACAGTCAAAACATTTAAGGAGTCATTCTACCACAAATTTATTTTGCTAAAGTTTATTTGTAAGGTTGTTAGTATCAAACTTTTTTATTTTTTAAACAATTTAGATTCTTAAACATTATTTTTGTTAATAAATTGTTTGTTTACTATTGTTGAGTTGAAATGTAAAGTGGCATGTCTGTAAATAAAGATTCATTAATTCATTCCATTCATTCACAAAAACTAAAAACAACTTAAAACTTATTGAACAAATCAAAAAACGCAAAAATTCCGAAGCACAAACTCAAAAAACACTAAACAATATGATCTATAGGGTTTGTTTGACCCTCAGCTAATATGGCGGACCTGTCAAAAGTCACGTGACCTGGAATGCCTAATTTAAAATGTTTGGCTAATTTGAATTGAATTTCACAATGTCACAAAGTTTCCCCCTTGTCACAAAGTATCCCCGTTTTACGGTATCCAATAGTTACGGTGAAAAACCGACGATTTTCTATCATTTATTCCTGAAGAAGCTAAACAAAATGTTCCTATAAGATGCACTATGCCTCAAGTGCACTGCACAAGGGACTTATCTATAAGAGTTTACCATAATTAATATTTCCCATTTTTTATTGACTGTGGCTTCTGGTTGAAAGCGGAACGTTCAAAAAGAACTGAAGATAAAAATGCCAAAGACGTTGGGATTAGAATTTTATTAGTCATTAGGGCTTTTTAAGTGGCACTTCTTATGTCAGTTTTTTTAGGTGTTACTCTAAAGGTTTCTAACAAAAATCGGACGAATAAGATAATGAAATTTTAGTTTCGGTTAAGTACGTAGATACGATGCAAGATCTTTTTTTACGTATTTAATTTTTATTATTTGGGAATATACATATTATACTTTGAAAGGATGGACCGGGATGATGGACATTGTCAAACTAAGGAATGACTAAGAAATGGATAAGGAATTGGAAAATGAGGTACTTATGTAGAAGAGTCGATTAAGAAATACCAATATTTTTTATGGGTCACGATAGAAACTGATAGAGCCCCACCCTGGCTGAAGGGTAGGTGATGCTGTCGGTGGGTAAATTGTAGAGCATTTAGTCCTCTTCAATTTTCTATCAAGGTATTTTTTTGAACACGTAGCGGAAGCGCTAACTTTCGGAAAAACCAACAAAAAAAAACGACTTTCTAGGGGATGAAAGGGTATATTCCAGGGAGAAATTTTGTTGGAAAAAGTTAGACTCATAATAAGCAGCCCTTGTCCTACCAGAAAAAAAAAAAAATAAAACAGAACTTAATTGTGTCGGGTTTGCGAGGTTACACCTCTCTAAACTCTCTTCTGGCCTAAAAGAGCACATGAATTTTGGCGAGATAACGTTTACATCGACATTAACATAATGGAAACCTACCTTTTCGCCAGATCATGGAATAGTTTTCGATCATTTTTTGAGACCCTTGTGTGAAATAATTCGATCTCTGGTCAGTCATGTCCCTTTTTTAGTGAATAGAAGGGCACTAATTTCTTAAATATCTATCCGTTCTTAAAACACTATAGGTTAGTTTTATTATACACGGTTGTCAAAATGTCAAATTTCATTTTAAATACATTCAACATTCGGCCATCCGACTAACCAATGATAACTAATAGCAAAATCTGTAAGCAATTAATTACAGATGCAGCTAGGTAGGTACACAGGGGAGCAATGAAATAACATGAGCGGAGGGACCATGCAGACATTATGATTAAAAATACAGGTACATTGAAAAATGAGCAACACTGGAAAACAGGAAAAAGGAATATTTACAAGGCGGATTTTGATAAAATTAATAACTACATCGCATCGAGACTTGACACATTTCTCGGAGACAAACGCGTTCAAATCAGCAAGAAGCCGCCAAGCAAACATCCATGTTGATGCACAAGAGCTTGGTGTAGCCCCGAAACAATTTATATGCGACGTTGCAATTTTTGGCATTTTCATGTTTGGTTTGGACTGGAATCAGCGCCACGCCACGCCAATACAGTTGTTTATTATTATTATCCCGGCCTTTTGAGTTTTTAGTGGACACAGAATATAATAATCTTTCATAATTTGATTATACTTCTTATGATTGAATAATTTAAAAATTGAATAAAATTGAAACTACAAATTTTGTATTTTGAAGCACTGCCTTTTGGTTGGAGTGGAACTGGAAACTCGTTTGTTCTCCTACAGGGCAGAAAATTTTTTCATATCAAATTCGGAAAAAAATAGTTATTTTTCTAACAAGTGCGGGAAATACCATTTCTCGCAAGTGTTAAGTCTAGTACTCATAACAGCGAAATTAGTTCTTTTTTGACATTCCTTCGACAATTTGACGTTGTATGCGTGAATCAAACGTCAAATTGTCGAAGCAATGTCGAAAAAAAAATGAATTTCGCTGTTATGAGTACCGTAAAACTTTGTGACAGATTTGGGGGTTTTTTGAAATTCTCAAACATTTTTTGGCCACATAAAATTCAAAAAAAAATACACTATGTATATCCGTTCTTCCGCTACAAAATGGCAGTTCTGAAAAATTGAAAAGAAATTAACAATTAAGCTTTTTTTTTATTTGAAAGTGTCACAATTTTACCGCGTTATGCGGGGTAACTTTGTGACAGTGCGTTTTTATAATGAAAACATAATGTAACCCCGTCCTTTTTAGTCTGAAACGATTGGAAATTTCAAGAAATATATACTTGATAATTTTCTGATATTAAAAACACGGATATATACTGATTTAGACATTTTAAACTTTTATTGTATATCATACGATATAGTATTTATCACCCTCATATTCATCCAGAAATTGGGATTTGAACTCCACCTATAGGAAGTCGTCCACATTAGGAGACATGTCAATCCTTTTAGCGTTGTTTTAGGTTGAACATAAGTTTCTCCCATACTAATTACATGTCACAAAGTTATACCGGTAGGTTACTCTTTTTTGTTTATTGTTAAAAAAAATGTGTCAAATTAATAAATCGTAAGCGTATTCACGTAGATATCCCGACAAGTACCCAAGCAATTAGAAATTCTGACGAATTTTTCTGGGGAGTGTTCAAATTCTGATGTACAGTAGAAAGTTTGAGCGTTTCGAAAAAGTTGCAAAAACGAGATGCTTCCTTCGAATCAGGTTGCAAGTTACTAAGAGAGCGTACCAGCTTGCTGAACGGTTTTTGTAGCGAGTGAGGTATGTGCTTCCACTAGCCGGTAGAAAAATTTCGCTTGGCGCGCGGAATTTAAAATGTTTGACTAATTTGAATCGAATTTCACAATGTCACAAAGTTTCCCCCTTGTCACAAAGTATCCCCGTTTTACGGTACTAGGCTTAAGGAACACAATTTTTCTCAAGGGTGTGCGGAAAGATTACTCTTTGTGCATGCCAACAGTTTTTTTTCTGCACATTCGTAGGAAAAAAACGGATCATCTAAAGGTGCGGTTTGTTAGGATAGTATGCGACGCACAACTGACAACGTGAACGTCGTCATTGGTTCAGGTATGACGTACACCCGTTACCTGACGTCAGCGTCAGCGTCAGAAAACGGGTGTACGCTTGGTGTACGTCATACCTGAACAAATGACGACGTTTACGTTATCAGTTGTGCGTCGCATACTATCCTAACAAACCGTACCTTTAGTTTCAGATGTCCAGAAAATGGCAGAGATTATCCTGTTTTCAATCCCTAGTAGGACTGCTTATTGAGCTGAAAGTGTTTGCCAACGGCTATGTCAGCTGCATGGGTACTCCAACTCTTGGAGTAAAATGCATTATTCGAGTTTAAAGCACACAAAAAAATGAATTCTTAAACGTTAAAATCTTGTTAAAATCACCTTTTCTACATTTAAAATCGACGAAAAAATCAAATAACGAGCACAGCCTGAATCGCAAGCATTCCATCGAGGTCTGCGGGTGACGTCATCACTATTAGCAGCTGTGGCGACGTCACCCGCAGACCCTGCCTGCTCAAGAATTGGCGAACGTACGCCTTATTAGGACGAGCAATCCTGTTTACGATTGTTGTATAAAAATGTCGAAAATCCCAACAAAACCCTAATCTTTGATTGCACAAACAAACTAGCATCTGCAAAAAGTTTTTCTGCCCATTGAAAAATAAACAATTCTCGTCAAAAATCATTTTCTGTAACTTGAAAACATTAAGTACCTACATATTTTAAAAACTGCTGTTTTCGTCACTCGTTAAACAATAAACATTGTCCGCACCTGTTAGGAAAATCTAACTCAAACAAAATAATATACTTTGACGTCAATTTGGCAACGCAGCACTCCTTGCCTTAACCCTTTAGAATTGTTTTGGCGCTACCACAAAGCTCTTGTTGTTGATGCATATAGGTAACACGGGTTTATTCCAATGAGGTAGTCAGAAGGTTTGGAACGTGCTTTGCGTAAATCAAATGATTCCAGAATGAGATAGCGCTAGTAAGGGCAGAAAATCTATTGGATCTCTCACTCTAACCTTGAGTGAGATAGCACTAGTCAGGGCAGAAAATCTCACGGATCTCTCCGCAAATATATGTATTGAGTAGATAGGCGAGGGGCCATTCCAAACCTTCTTGAGACAAAAAAAGTAACTTCATTTTTTTACATAAGTATATCATATATTTACTTATTACTTATGACATATTAATATTATGAAGTCAGTTCTCACAAAAATCACAAATCGTCGCCCCAGTCGGAGTGTTTTTGATTGGTGCAAATCGTCAGCAACCAGTTTTCTGATAGTTCACAACCAGTGAAATTGGCTCTGATAGGTACCATGTGATTTCTGTGAAAACAGATCTATGCTGTTGATATACTTATATGTATTTTCTAAATTAACTAAAACTAATGAAATTATCAACATTAAAAATGACCCCGTCCGGCTTTATTTCTTGCAAAGTCAGACAGGGGTCAGTTAAGTTAGCCCCCCCCCATATTTCCAAGTCCATTAAAACCTATACCATTTTTTTGCACCCATTTTGCACCGTTTTGCACCACCCGAAAAAAAAATTGCACCCCCTCAGGAGAGAGATTATATAAAAGTATTACTGGGGGGGGGGGTCAAATTAACCATGGCCCCCCCCACACGCCGAATTTCAATTTATGATAGCATAAATTGTTCTCCGAGTTTTGCACCATAAATATTAAATTTTGCACCGCAACCCTTAGACCTCTACAGGGGGTTGAAAGAGAAATAGTTAGCCCCCCCCGCACACGCCAAATTTCAATTTAAAATAGCACAAATTGTTTTTCGAGTTTTGCACCATAAATAATAAATTTTGCACCGCAACGCTTAGGCCTCTACAGGGGGTTGAAAGAGAAATAATTGCCCCCCCACACGCCAAATTTCAATTTAAAATAGCACAAATAACAATTTGTTATTTGTGCAATACTACAAATAACAATTTGTGCAATACTCACGGAAAACCTTGAGTATTGCACCATTTTGCACCATAAATATTAAACTTTGCACCGCAACCCTTAAGCCGCTACAGGGGGTTGACAGAGAAATAGTTTTCCCCCCCACGCCAAATTTCAATTTATAATAGCACAAATTGTTCTCCGAGTTTTGCACCAAAGTATTAAATTTTGCAAAGCAACCCTTAAGCATCTACAGGGGGTGGAAAGAGAAATAGTGCCAAAGTATCGGTGATGACGTAGTAGTCTGTCGTTTCTCGCCTTGACTTGCCTTGACGTAGGATGTTTGCACCACAGGCTATAATTGTGCTGGTGTCTGCTTTAATATTCTAAGTTGCGACCGCTGGCGCAAACAGCCTGTCTGGTGCTACACCAGATGACCTTGAAATCCAAAAAGAGGCCGATAAGCAATCCGTGTGTAGTGTGTATTATCCTTGGGTTAATTCGAGGGTAAATTGTATAGGGTTTTCAGCTGTGTTGGAACAAAGTTAATATGTCTCTTTCAACCCCCTGTAGAGGCCTAAAGGTTGCGGTGCAAAATTTAATATTTATGGTGCAAAATGGTGCAAAACTCGGAAAACAATTTGTGCTATTTTAAATTGAAATTTGGCGTGTGGGGGGGGGGCAACTATTTCTCTTTCAAACCCCTGTAGAGGCATGAGGGTTGCAGTGCAAAATTTAATATTTATGGTGCAAAATGGTGCAAAACTCGGAGAACAATTTCTGCTATTTTAAATGGAAATTTGGCGTGCGGGGGGGGGGGCAAACTATTTCTCTTTCAACCCCATGTAGAGGTCTAAGGGTTGCGGTGCAAAATTCAATATTTATGGTGCAAAATGGTGCAAAACTCGGAGAATAATTTCTGCTATTTTAAATTGAAATTTGGCGTGTGGGGGGGGCCAACTATTTCTCTTTCAACCCCCTGTAGAGGTCTAAGGGTTGCGGTGCAAAATTTAATATTTCTGGTGCAAAATGGTGCAAAACTCGGAGAACAATTTATGCTATCATAAATTGAAATTCGGCATGTGGGGGGGGCCATGGTTAATTTGGCCCCCCCCAGTAATACTTCTATATAATCTCTCTCCTGAGGGGGTGCAAAATTTTTTTCGGGTGGTGCAAAATGGGTGCAAAAAAATGGTATAAGTTTTAATGGATTTGGAAATATGGGGGGGCTAACTTAACTGACCCGTCAGACAGCCGTATTCATAGTCAATCGCCAGTGAGTCGCCGTGTGCTGGGCCAAATACGGCGCGGCGACTCGCTGGCGATTGACTATGAATACGGCTGAGAGAGTTCGTTGATAGGTCTGTTCTCACAGAAATCACAAACAAGTTAAACTGGTTGTTGGCGATTTGCACCAATCAAAAACGCTCTGACTGGTTTGTGATTTCTGTGAGAACATGTTATAACCATCGGGTGTGTTCAATGGTCGAAGGTGATATAACATTTTCAATTCTTACCGTCCGTTGAATCTGTCTTGAGACAAAGATGATCGAAGATGCCGTGCCGTGATGAGCGGTGACAGGTGACAGTGGTGACACGTATATTAACTATTACCGGACAATGTTGTCTTTTATTTCCTCCCTATTATCCTTGTGGCATAAAACATTTTTTTAATTAACTTTGTTCACTCGAAATAAATTTGTTTGCGTTTGCAATTCGGCGCCTCTAATCGTGGCGCCATAGGCGGTTGCCGCGGTTGCCTGTGCCTAAATCTGGCCCTGGACCTGGAGGGATGAAATTATTTTGCAGCCACACTTTTTTCCGGTTTGTAGGGTAGATGATGTATAGTCCCCAATTTCCAGTGCAGAGTGCAGCTGACGAGTATTTTTATATTTAATGTTATTTCAACTAAAAATTGACCAAGTTCCATGAGTACTTATTAAAATGATAACTACATATTTCTGTTTTTGACATTGCCACCTCCACCTCAACTAGAATATCTGACGCGTTGATGCTTTTCCGAAAAAAAAACATTTCAAAAAGAAATCGCGAGAAATGAAATATGATTGCTTCCTCTGCAACGTTGCTTCCCGAACTAGAATATGAATTTAAAGCCACAAGAACTCTGTCTCTAACTATAAAATATGGAAAAAATGTTTCAAGATATTCCGTTAGTTTTCTAGAGATTGAAATTGTTTTTTATTGAAGTAGATCAGTAGTAGATTAATGGAAAACATTTTAATTCTTTTTCCAATACATACCCACAGTGATTGAAAACGAAAACGTTTGTATACGTGGGGTAAAACAGAAGCCGGCAAAAGGGTGAGAAGTAGAAAAGGGGATGATTCAAATTCAAACACATTTTTTATCGTATTGTATGTCCCATTGGCGGCGTGTCTAAAAGTTCGCTACAACAGTGGTGAGCATCTTTCCAGTTGCGTACCCAGACTAAGGTCTAAGGGGGAGATAAAAAATAATCATGAAAACAAGAATCAAATTTTCAATGAACTGTCGGATTCAGCTTTTTATAAAGCAAAATCTAGTCGCCTAGGTCTTTTTGCCAGTTCATCTATGATTTCATCTTCACTCGCATATAGTTCTCTATGGACTGACATCATTGCCAATCCATTAAACCTGTTTTGATAAGTAGAGTTACGAAGATAGGTTTTTATTTTTTTGAGTGTTGAGAATGTCCAACACACAAATATACAACACCATAGTCAAAAGCATAGTCACATATAGCTCAGAAGTCTGGCCACTAAAAACAGAACCGCAAAAATGCTGGAAGCAACTGAAATTGACTTTTGGAGCACATCGGCAGGCAGGTCAAAAATGGAAAGGATAACAAATCTGAGAATAAGGGAGATTATGGACGTAAAACACACAATAGTAGATGATATAAAAGACAAACAACTGATTTGGTTCGGACATGTACAAAGAATGGCAGATACAAGGATACCCAAGCAAATTATTGAGTGGAAGCCAGGGGGAAGAAGAAGACGCGGCAGACCAAGAAGAAGCTGGAGAAGTGGAGTGGACGAAGAAATGAGAGACAGAGGCTTAGAGAAGGATACCTGGATTGATAGAGATGGTTGGAGATCGGGAATCGGAAGACGTAGAACGTTATAAACCGATGATTATATAAAGAATGTCTTCTCGGGGTGGATGTGGATACCTACTGGTAATGTACAAAATATCAATATCAGTTTGTACACATAATGGTAACCTAATTGGTTGCATAGTTCCAAGTGCGCCAACGCTTGATGTTTACTTTTTTATATGCGGATGGCTACTCAAATAATTGTGCCATAATTTAATTTCGGCTTTTAAGATGGCCTTGGGCACATCAGGGATATAAAAATCTAAAAGTTCGCCATAGGCATCGCAATCATCTGGTTTTTTTTCTCCCGTCAGCAAATGCATAAACCCTCTAAAAATCTGTTTATGGTAAGCAAGTCTCTCTTCTTAGTGGCCGATAAAAAGATCCATAAATGGAATATAGATGGCAATTCTAACAGTGTGACAGTGATACAATAGCACCATGACCAAGGTTGCCATTTCTAAGAAATAATTAAGGAATCTGAGGAAATTTCCCTAAATCTGAGTGGGGGAAATATATAGTCGAATGAAGTAATAATTCTCCTCGGAATTTTTTTATTAAATTGCTTTGGTTAAGGAATTTTCCATTTTTTCATCATCACTTTGACTGATGCTGGTATGGGCATCTGGTGGGACTTCCTGGGGGGACATATATCCCCCTTATCCCCTTCCCCCGTGGGTACGCCACTGCTTCAACTCAAACTAACCGAAAAACAATGAGCGAAATAATTGATCTATTTTTTTATAAGTAGTTCTGGCAGCACATTCGCAATGCTGAGAAAAACATTTGATATGTTTTAGATAATGCGAGAGATTTTATTAAGCTGGGGAAATTTTATCGATCATGTAGGAAGGTGCTTATACACACTTCTGGGAAAGGTTTAGAGGTTAATTTATTATGAAGTATACATAATATAAATATGCCATTTAGTAGGTACCCGTTAATATTTTAGCGTGGAGAAAATATTCTAATTATTTATTCAGTATTTCCCTTACCCCTTACCGAACATTTCTTTTAAATGTGCACAACGCTGTTATCACCAGCATTCTCGCGTTATTGAAATTGCTGAAATTTGTTTACAAATTACGGGAACTATTCTGGGAGGCATATGTACCAGGTGTCCCACTATAAGATCGGCCAGGTACGATATTATGGAATCCATAGATCTTACGGCTTCGGGATTTTTTTTTTCTTCACTAAATCGGCCAAGAGAAATTGATGGAAATTATTTTCAAGTTTCTAAGATGACAGCTAGGGGGCGCAATTAAAATGATATAGCTAAAAATTCAACTTTTTTCAAGAAATCGCTATATTAAGATACTGTTTTAACAACAGAAATCAAAATTTCATTAATTTTTGCGCCAGTTTGGTTATTAGGCTTTTTTTCGTATCTTCAGTAAGAAGGGTGGGGGAAGCTGGTGGAATTTTTTTTTTAGAAATTGCTGTATCTTCCATACCCCTCATTCAAACTCATTCAATTTGTGTTTATTTGGAAGAGAATTTCATTGTTATTAAGAACACCACTTCGTTCGAGGTCGATAGTTCCCACCGCGTCTTCTAGAGGGCGCTGTTTATTCAAGATCCAGTTTTTTCTAATTTTCATGAAAAATCCAGATGACATAATATTATTTTTGTATTGCTGTACTTGAAGAGCAAAAAAATATCTACATTTTGTCGCAAACCGCAATTCAATATCTGCGTTCGTTTTCAAGTTACGCAAGGTCTATGGTCTCCATAATATCGTACCTGGCCGACCTTAGTGGGACACCCTGTATATGAAATTAACAGTTCAACTTCTTAATTAATGAACATCAACAGTAAGAAGCATAATTATTATTGAAGAATATGATAAACAGGTGATTAGTAGAATAGTTCATTCATTTTATTTTGAAAAAGAAATCCATCCCTACAACGCAGACAAAATTCATGCAGTAGTCAGAAACGGTAAATCTTTACCAGAAATATATAGAGACAAGCTATGGAAATGTCGAAAGAGTTATAATTATCTCGTATATGGACTAAGGATAACAGAAATACAGAAAGTAACTTTTATTAAAAGTAGAAGAAACAATTTGCTGCAGGAATAAAGGCTATAAGGAAGGTATAACAATAATTTCGAAACGGCAAAATAATTTAGACGAAACCTGGATAACCGCAGGACATACGGCGAAAAAATGTGACAGGATTAAAATATCATCGGCAAGATTATTTAGAAGGCCTATCTACAGGAATAAAACTTCCATTTGGACAAAAAAGTTGATGAGGTATCGCCCATATATTGGCAATGAAGACGGATTTTTCAAAGTTGGTTATAATAATCTAAACACACTGAAAACTACAATGAGGACACGAACGCCAAGATCTTCGAGGATAATTTTGAGCGGATGTTGGATTTGATTCCTCGCGAATCCGTTATTTTCTTGAAAATGCGCCTATCGTTCAAGAAAAGCAGTTCAATTGCGAACGTTTGCATGGCGAAAAGAAGACGTTGGAAAGTGGCTCTCTGAAAAAGATTAAAGCTACGCGTTTCTTAATAAAAAGCTTGGTACGCCAAACGTTTTAAGGCTAAGGTCTGGGTAAATATATAATAGTGTCATTAAAACGGCTCATGGGTTCTCGAATATTGACCTTGGGTTTATCAGACACCTGGACTTACAGTTCTAGGTAGCGCCATATGTTTCACAAAGGGCACCAGTAGTAGGTCTAGCCTAGCGTATAGTTTACCTGGGTCCTGAAAGAAATTCTAGCTGTTTTTTTTTTAAGCGCCTTTCATAGAATTCTTTTGTTGAAACTCTTCTCTTAGCTTCAATGTTTTAACATAATATGGCCTATTTGAAATTAAATAAGAAAAATCTAATTCCATTTTTTTGGCTATAAAGGAGACTTATTATTATTGGCGATAAAATAATACAATAGTGTATAGAACAAAAAATTTTATTAGGATAACTTTTAAATAACATTTTTACATGAGGAACAAAATACAGCCGCTTCTCTAGAAACAGAACAAATCTTCTTAGGTACATACTATAAATATACACAATAATATAATACAAAACGTCTTTACTATTATTAAGTCTTTTAACTTGCCCAAGGGTTAAGTAATACAATAAACTTACAGGGTGCTCCACATTCAAGAACTACCTCAGCTCCTAATTAACAGCATGGGAAATAGCGGCTTCAGACTAAAACTCTTAAAAAAATATTACTAACTAGGAGCATAATGATCAATTCTTGACTTTACCCTGCATATTGACATTGCAAAAAAGGTTAGAAAAATGTAATATTTTTTTGGCAACCTCAAACACAAAATGACTTAGTTTACATTACAGGAACATTATTTCTTTGTTCATATTAAGTACAAACTCCATATATTGGATTATATCAAGGAGGACAGAAAAAGGGCTAGTTCATTAAATTCAAAATTATAAGTCCACTGGCCAAGAATAAATACGCGAAAGTTGTATTTAATGAATCAGCAATATAAGTTTCTGTCCCCAAAATCCAGACTATCAAGGGGCACTCACACAAAAAAAAATCTTTTAAAAAGTGACACACAGTTATAAAAATATTTTCAAGGCTCATGCACTACAACATTACACTGTTTATTAAAACAAAGCATACAGCATATATTTTCGGTTTTGCTAGTTACATATTATGTAACATTTTCAATTTTCATAATCTAAAAGCTTGAATATTGGCCCCAGGAAAGTCATTGACAGGATCTTTGCTAAAGTTCAGTCAATGATAAATAGAAAATGTTACATATTTTTGTAAGAATAATCACATAGTAATTGTCTGTCCGGTTATATTCATGATTACTTATTGTTCAATAATCAAGAACACAAGCGAATTTAGTGAAGCTAGAGAAAATTATTGCAATAGAGGTGTAAAAGTACCATAAATATTGGAAATTAAACTTTCCCTAGCTTATTATTTTTTTTTTATTTAAAAATTATTTGTAAAAAGATCTTCAAAATTTGGCAATGAAAAAAAAAAAAAAAACAAAAATAAAATTTAATTTAGTAATTACATAAAACAAAATAAGTATTCTAACTAGTAAATTTTACAAAAATAATAAGACTTTAATTTATCAAGACCAAATATAAATAAATAAACATTTGTAATGCAAGTGGGATAGAACCTCAATATGATTTTTATATAACAAGCATTGTATATGTTGTAAAAAGTTGTAAAATATTTGTATCCAAAATAAATACATGAAAAAAGCCCGCAAAATCTTTTTCTTTTTAAATCAACGCATTCAAATTAAATTAGCTTATCTAATACACAAATAACTCACCAGTAACTAACCCCTCGGGTGAGTTAGCTCACTTAAATGCATCACAAGGGTACAATTATTTATGATAAAAAAATTGTACCTGAAGGTACGCTGCGCAGGAGCAAGGCGACTGGCCGTAGCCCAATCTTTGGTTTCCGACTAATCCAGTAGCTTGAGATAAGACTACTTTACAAAACTTTAAGCTAGTATGTACACTATGGACATAAGGCCCTGAATCAGCCGATGGGGGCTAGGGTACGGCATCATCCCAACGCGACGACCATAATCGGCAAAAACCGAATTTGTCTGGATATTGAGTACCGCTGGTTAAACAAAATTTTGAGAAAAGAATTTATGAAACTTCATTGTAAATAAAATTCAAATAAGATCATGAGGTTACATGCAAATTTGGATGAAGAAAGATCAATGTTTGTTGATCACCTGCGAGAACTCAAAACCAGAACACAGCAGTTGTGGGTAGAGGCTGGAGCCGCCACCTATCACACCTCAGTGGCAAACATGCCGCCAGGAACAGGCACTCGGAAATGTTCTTCGACTACAAATACAGGCGTATCTTTTGATGGTGGGTCGCCTTGCGACATCACAGATAGTCGCTTAATTGGCTCATATTCAGGCTCGTGAAGTTTTGCAACTAGAAGAGCAGAAGCTCGCGCAGCTGCTACTGCTGCTGAATTCGCTGCTGAACATGACTCAGTGTTCAGTTGTTTCTGTGAACGACTGCGCTGTAGCCCGTAGACAGGTCGCCCATCGATGACTTGTTGTTGCTGTTTGGGGAAGGGCTCTAAATCGCTTATTGCTGCAGCACCAGTCGCTTCCTCCATGGCGTTATTTGTGCATTTACCCCACGAGTTTTTGATCATTCTCGCGTCGGCTGCCATGGCAACTCCTCGTTTAGCAAAACTGCTATTGGCGGTGTTTTGCTCGTTCTGTAGCCTAGCTTCTTCATCAGCTCGTGCTTTTTCACGTTTTCTGCGTTGTTTGAGGCAAGCTATTACGCCGACAGCAACTAAGGCAAGTAATGGGACAAAAGTTGAAATGGTAGCAATAACTACTACATGTTCAGCAGTAAGTGTCGATTCTGTTGATATGCGAGCGCTTGAAGCAGCACCAGCACTTGTTTCACTACAGTCTCTACCGAGAAAACCCAGCGGACACAGGCACTCAAAACCGCGTGGTCGGCTAACACAGGTTCCTCCATTTCTGCATGGATCTGATTGGCACTCATTTACTTCTTCGCTGCAGTCTTTACCACGGAAACCTGGAGGACATCGGCATTCGAAGTCATTAATCAGCTGGTGGCAGCTACCTCCATTGGCACAAGGTTTGGCTCTACAATAGTCCACTCGTTCTTGGCACAATCTGCCTATATATCCAGGCACGCACTGGCATCGAAATTCATTAACTTTGTCTATGCAGGTACCACCATTGAGGCAAGGGTTGCCACCGGCACAATCGTCAACGTCAACTTGACAGCGTTCTCCTGCGAATCCGGCCGGGCAGGCGCAACGAAAACCATGTGGAGCACCCTGAGCTACAGAACAAACACCTCCGTTTTCACATTGACTGGGCTCACAAACTCCTAAGCGACGTTCACAAGTTAGTCCCGTAAATCCTGAGGGACAAGTACAGCGAAATCCGCCCGAAATATCATGACATGTTCCTCCATTGGCACAAGGAGAACCGGAGCAGCCAGGCGATGGTGGAGGGGGCACAGGTGTTTGGCAATGGGATCCACGATATCCCGAAGTACATTGGCAAGTATAGGTTTCACTATTTTCTAGCTTCATACAAGTGCCACCATGGAGACAATGTGTTTTTGTACAGTCATCGTTTGAGATTTCGCAATCGGTTCCGTTAAATCCAAAAGGACAACTGCAAGTGTAGCTGCCTTGACCAGTATTAAAGCATGTCCCTCCGTTCTGACACGGCTGGTGGTTTGTACAATAATTGAGATCTTGGTTGCAGAAAAGACCTCCCCAGCCTTCATTGCATAGACAATCCCAAGGTTTAACACAAGTACCGTGCATACATCCTGGGTAACGTTGACATTTATCACATAGCGGACCTTCCCAACCTGATTGGCATCTGAAACAATAAGAGAATGTTGGTTAGTAATCGGATTTAATTTATGCAAAAAAAATCTATTTTAAATATTTGTAATATTTGTATAATTGCTCCGCCGTGACTTAAATAGACGGCTCAGGTGAAAATAAATTGTCAA
Source organism: Ceutorhynchus assimilis (assembly GCA_917834065.1). Classification (NCBI taxonomy): domain Eukaryota; kingdom Metazoa; phylum Arthropoda; class Insecta; order Coleoptera; family Curculionidae; genus Ceutorhynchus; species Ceutorhynchus assimilis. The sequence goes on from OU892277.1 coordinate 15,370,689, forward strand.
GAATAGGTTACTACTAAGCCCTCTTTGCTTAAAATTTCTGCATCTTTTGCTCAACTTGAAAGTTGAAAGGCCGGAAGACCTCTCTCATACATTTCAAAAAGATAAATATTTATTCGATTATTGGCTGTAAAATGAAAAGCTAAAAGTTAAAAATATGAACAATGTATGAAGTCAGAAGATACAGTGAAAATCGAATTTAAATATATTATTGTCTTCCAATGTGATTGTCGATATCGGTGACATTTTTGACTTCTGTTTGAATGTCACTGAAACTATGTACCTACTCCACTTATTTCACCTACTGAATGAGGCTATTAATATTTTAACGATCTTTTCCTGCTGTTGCGCTAAGGGTTCAGTGAAAACAATGGTGTTGCATACCATGATCTTAACAGGTTTAAAGTTGCATTCCTTACTGTTCATGAATAAAAATAAACTTTTATGGGACCTAACTGCTGAACCAGATTGGACTATTTGTATTCGTATACGTAATCGGAGTACTAAGTGTGTCCTTTGGATAAATAAGAAAAATTTTGTGAAAATGTATCCATAGAGTTGGGGGTATCAGGCCCGGGTTCGGAATTTTCTTCGACGGGCCGCCGACCCGCAGGTAACCTTTCCTTGACCCGCATACTTGCCAACGGGCAGCGTGGGAAAAAGCTCCGTGGGCGTGCCCCCCGGCCCCCTCCCGCGACTTGGGCTGCAACTCAATGAGCCGCCGCTTCTCTTCTCAGTGCACGATTAGAATGGCTAATGCGGATCGGCGATCGTCAGCCCCATGCTCGATTTCCGCATAAAGTTGCACCTTTAAGACTCATCAACAAGTAGCTGAAGTCAAAAAACAACCCGAATTGTTTTTGGCTAGCTTAGATTTAATTTTTTTAGATAAAATATTTGTACACCCACTTGTATCACCCGTATTTGAGAAAATGACAGTTAACCTCCTTTTTCGCTTCTTTTACTTTGAACTTAACATACATAGATTCCAGATCAAATTTGGAACTCCCCAAAATCTCATAAACTTGCAGCCGTCAGTAGGGTGAGTACCACTCGCTGGTGCGCTCTAACACCATTACGTCAATGATGTTCTAATTGCACCAATTTTTTTCCTCTATCAAGTTCCCGCAAACATAATACAATTCATTCAAAATAAAGTCAAAGTGCAATGCCTATTTCCACCATAAACCATTTCGCTTAAACTTTAAAATAATGTAAGTTATACTAAAAGTACAAGAAATAAACAATATACCTACATGCTTTGAAAACAAGTTCATCAACCATTATTGTTGAATTTAAAATGATCACGATAATCTAAAGACTTTTATTAAGGATTTCAACGTAATCTACTTTTCAATTAAATATCCTTATTCTGAAAAGCATTTCCTCTTAATGGCTCAGGTCGCAATCCAATAACTTCAATCGAGCAAAACTGTGAGAGAGGAAAGAGTAATAGCACAAGTAATAGGTAAGCAATGTGTTTTATTTATGCCAATAAATTGGATTAATTATTACTTGGATTATTTTAATTATATACAAATGTTTCGCTATAAGAATTACCAAGCGAAAGTAATATTATAAAAGGAATGTCAAAATGATCATAACTTGTTATGTGACTTTTTTAAACTGACTAACTTTCAGGTATATTGTTTCGCATTGTCCTTTCATTTTCTACTTTTACAGAATAGGAATTCCTAAATACCGAAAATATAATTTGGCATTAAAAACAAAGTAGGTACTTACTTGCACTCATTTGGTGTGGTACAATGGCCATGTTGTTCGTCACATCCTGGCAAACATTGCGCTGGAAGAAAAATAAAAGAATTATAGTAAGGGATTTATTCTGTTATTGACCGCCAAAAAAAATTTAGGGTAATACCCAAAAAACTTTTAAAAAATCCAGATCAAATATATAGATTATTTGTGCGACAAATCAGTTGAATGATTAAATGTCAAACCACGATATTAATTCTCTCTGGGTATCTTATGCGGAACACCCTGTAGACAGACAGGTATGCTGCGATCGTGGGAACCACTCGCCGGCTGAACAGGCTTGAATACTCGGCAGCAGTGATGCTCACGTCTTAGATCTCGCGGTCAATTTTTTTGTCTTACAGATAAATAATTCACATTTTTCTCTTGTTCTTTATGTTTATTTTAATACACGTATCAATGGGATTGGCGATTTACCTGTTAAATAGGATTTTTTACTGGTGAGAAATTGGTTTATTATCGGAGTATTTTATGGATCAAAGAGTGATTGTCCTTAGATAATATATTACTTGCTTTAAGTATTATTGTCTTCAGGATGTTAAAAGACGGTTACAAATAGTGCAATAGTATTTCTTAAAAGTCTCTTTTAGTTTCATATGTGTGGCTAATCTTTCAATTTCATTTTCATTAGATGTATTTGAAAATTAATTCTAGCTTACTCATTTTAATTATGCATATTAGTTTTGTTTCTTCATTTTAATTTAATATGATGATAATGTGGAGTCGCAAATGCAATAATAGGTCTAGCTGTATGAACTTTAGGTATTGATAAAGATACTTACGTTTTGTGCAATAATCGCCCGTCCATCCAGCTAAACAAACGCGTTCTCCTGACGATGAACAGCTATAGTGGCCGAAACTGTCATCACGTGGTCGGCACAGATTTTCACAACCTTTTCCATAATAATGCGGTTCACAAGTTACTCTGTATTCAAATCTCAGTGTGGAATATTTGGAGCTATGACTGTCTTCTGTCCATTGCTCGGTAACATCTAACCAGCGCTGACGCATCAAACGGCTGACCAATACTGAAACAAAATAGACATGTTAATTCAATGGAAAAAAATGGAGAGAAAATGGCTCCCGAAATCTTAACAGTACCACAGTAAAGCAAACATGCCATTGCGGGACCCTAATCTATATATCAGAGCTTGAGCAACAAGGCTTACATAAAAGGTGTTTGCTTCATTCTTCAAATAAGTTCCCTCTTGTATTTAAGATAATAAGAATTTACTAGTTAGAGATAATTTTGTTTTTATTTCCCATGGTTTAGTTCATGTGACTCAGGTTTGATTTTAGTACATAAACCTGATGTGCATACTAATTTTTGGTAAGGCAATTCATTTTTTTGTAGAAAGGAGTAAATTTTTGATAATCCCTAATATTATACAATGTGATAATAGTGATAAAACTCCCACTCCGAAATAACATATGTATTTTTTTTTTCAGTTGAGTACCTATTCATTACAAAATTAAGTTGGAACTTGAGTTTGTGTGTGTTTGCGTTGAATTACTCAAATTTGGTAAAAATATCATCATAAATGGAAAAAATTACAACAGTTTTTTCATTTAGATTGGTAACGTAACATCTCAATAATCAAATTAATTACTATAAACTTGGGTTGATTTTGAATTTCAAGTCACGAAAACACCATTTTAGTAACATTGATGAAAAGAGAATTTACAGAATCCCGAAACTAGACCATTACTTATTGGATAACTTTCGAGTGAAATTTGTCTCAACTTTTTCCTCAACTTTTTCACAGTGTGTGATTAATTCTGAATACTAGCTAAAGGTCTTTCAATTTTTGTTTGAGCACATGCAAAATGAATAAATTGAAAACGCTGATGGTAAGGTGGTGAAGAAGAATAAGAACCAAAAAGTGGTTTAAGAGAGAAAGAGCAAAATACACCTGCGCGATAGTAAAGCATCCTGTCCTGAGAACAGCTGTATCCGGTACAAAAGGCAAAGAACAAGAACACCTTTGCCCATTCCCAAGATTTTTTTACTCAGTCTCATCAGATTCGAGAGCCGATTAAAACTGGCCCCAAATGTTTAGACCTTCATTAAAGAAACTGGTTGATTTTAAAACGTTTCCATAGGAAACGTAAATTAAAAATATTATTGACTATAAACTTAATTCGTATTGATTGAAAATGAGGAATCATAATTCAATAACTAATTTAGTATTTCGCAACCGAAATCAAAATATAATAGTAGGTAATAAGTTTATTGCGAGCTAGGTAAAACTTCTTACACCTACATTGATTTTATATACTTTTACCTAAAAGTTTGATCATCTGGCATTAATAAACTACAGAACAGAAGGGTTGTTAAAGGAAGTATGAGATTATATTCCACAAGTCGGGGAGAAAATAAAAAAGACAGGACATCCGGTGGCACACACACCAGCCTACTCTTAAGACATGAAACAGAATACTGGGACTGGGTAACAAGTTGTTGTAAGGTAACTAGCGCAGCGATTGGTCGACACCCCATTTATTTGGGTTAGAAACTTATTTTGGTTTACGAACTTTGGCCTAACCGCACTTTCAACCGTTAAAAAGCAGGTTCAGAGTGTAAAAACCAGGTACCTATAGGGTGTTAAAATACAAGAGGATCTTCTTAAGTAACTGTATGTCTTAAAGTATAAAAAAACAATCAAATTAGGTAAGCTTTTTTTATGTGCAATCATTTTTTTTTTAAGAAGCAAATGAAATAATGAAAATCGGCATTATATTAATAATAAGTAAGACATTTTATATTCAAATTAGTTATTATCGGGCTAATACATTAAATTAAGGTTCCGGAAGATTATAAACCGAGATATACACATGAGTTTAAACATTAAAATTTTTATTGAAACCAAACCTGGGGTTTTGGGGTCAAACGCATTTTAAATTCAAATTCGTAATGCAGAATAGCTGCTAGCTGCTATAAAAAGATCTCGCGAGGTATAATACCATGCCATATCATCTATAATACGAATAAGTATATTTATACATAAAGATCACGATCATTACCGTAAGCTTAATTAAGTAGGTTCACACGTTATATTATGCAGCTTTATAAAGGATATCGTTGACACCGGAAAATATATAAAGCCGAGGATTATAATTATTACCTAAATATGAAAAATTAATGATTTCATTCATTTTAGAATAGAGTTCGAAAAATAATACTTCTTTGAGAAATAAATAATCATTTTGGAAGGCACACGCTGATGCTTAAACATAAAAATTAATTTTAATCAAAATATAACAATAGATACAACTGGCTTGCCATCATAATTGAAACTTTCTCTCAGTATTTTTTTCATTATTACGGCATATACCTTAAATAAGTACAAAGAATATAACTTTTTCTTATCCCTAATTATTTTTTAATATTTTTTCCTTTCCCAAGATATGTAATTCTATCATTTTTGACTGTCTTAAAAATGGAACGCTATCATTCTCATCGCATTGAAATTGAGCTACAAACAAAAGTATACAACAATTTAATTAACAATGGAAAATAAATAAACATTGCTTTGTAGAATCTTGTATAATGAAATAATATGATATAAAATATATTCCTTTTGTAATGTGAATGAATAATGACTGTTTCTGTATCTGATTTTAGGTAACACGGATTTGGCTAAGAATTAACTTGTGTGAATGTTGTGGGGGTTGAAATTATTGAAGACTTTACAATATGCCACTTTCTGGCAAAATGGTGAACACTTGAAAAAGTTAAAGTTATAATAGTATTTAGCGGGTTACCATATTTCGAAAGATGTTTATCTTCAAGCGGTCTATGATTTAAACTTTATTATCATAGGTATTCAGGACCATCAAAAATTATTGTATTGTAATTGTACGTTTTTCTCGCTAGATGACAGCAGCATCAATTACTGTATTCCTTTTATACATCGAGTTACACCGAACGAGCTCCTCGGAGTCACTCAGAAACACACAATTCAGATTTTACCATTATTTTTTAATATTAACATTACTGTCATTACCTAAAAGGGCTTCTTGCACCCCCCGTAAATTTGGTGCATTAGGGGAAAGGGGGATGCACTATGAGCGACTTGAATACTTAAGGGCCGAATTTATAGTCGCTCCTTGAGGTTTCCTCAAACCTTAAGGGAGCCTTGATCGTTTAGAATTGACATGACTAATTTGTCAAATGGTAGCAAAGTGTCTATTCTAAACTCACGACCTCCACGGAAGAGTCAAGGAATGACTATAAATTCGGCCCTAAAGCACGTTTAAAAGGAACGTTCAAGCTTTTGACATTGAGCAGCTCCGAGTCACTCGACCGGGTAAAAGGAATACAGTAAATCAGAGCTATTATACCTCTGTGACGCGAGTCTAATCTCCAACGACCAAGTTTGGAAATTAGCTCCAAGCGCATAATTTATTCATAATTTGCACCAATTGGTCCGTTTCACATTTCTTGTTCAATATTATGAATTAAATTGTTACATAAATAAAAAGGATTTTTAAACGACTAACTGTTTGTAACCGTGTTATAAACGGTAACTGAAAATATGATGTACTTTCAGTTATCGTTTATAACACGGTTACAAACGGTTAGTCGCTAAAAAATCCTTAAAGTAAGAGCATAAATGAATGATACATATATGATTTATTTGACATTTAAGGGTGCGTATGAACCGGCGCGCCGCTCCGTGCCTCGCGTGCGCAGCATGTTCTCTAAATTAGTACAAGTTTTCGAGTTGCGCACGGACCGCGCACATATGGCCCATTACGATCCACCTCATGACGTTTTTTCCGACGAACGTTTTGTGTATTCGCCGAGTTGTACGTTGAGATTTGGACGGGGGCGCGCGAGGTTTGCCTTTTGCGCGTCATTCAGCGGTAGTAATGAAGTGGTCGGGAAAAACTGACATTAAATTTATCGATACTAACCTTGCAAAATCCCTTCTGTAAGTTCCTCAACATAACTATTTATCGCAACGATAAAATAATTCTAGAAATCGCGAACGGATCTCCAAAAGGAGTAATTCCAACAAGCATTGGGCAAGAACGAACGCGCGACGCGAAATACGCACCTTAAAGTAAACAAAGTTGATAGGAATTAGTAGCAGCCTTTCATCTCTCCGAGGGATGGAAAAAGCATTGATTAGGTTCTGGAACGAACCATTGCAGTCTTTTGAATATAAAATGTTGCAGGCCATTCGATCCAGAAGGTCTTTTGGTGCTGAGATCAAAATTTGAAGGCCGACGCGTAACTTCTTGGCCTAATGACATAATAATTATTTATGTCATCGAGTCAAGAAGCGTGATTGCAATATAATCCTCTCATAGCTTAATCCTCGGCTTAATCCCTGCTTTTTTTTATCGAATTTCGGAAAAATAAAAAGCTGCCACTATAAATTCACGACATATGTCAAATTTGTTTACTTTGTATGTTAAATCAATATTAGGTCACTCGGAACACATTTTAGTGCTCCGAATGTGGACGCTCGTGTAAACGAGCTAATAACTTGATTATTATCCGTAGTAAATACCTATGCTCGTCTTTTATTTATGTAATAATTCAATCCCTAATATTGAGCGGGTCTATGTTCATATTTCGAAAACAGACATTTCGAATCTTTTATTTCGAATGCTTTTATTTCGAAAACTTTTATTTCGAATTACCTTTTTTTCGAAATTCAATCATTTCGAAAACATGCATTTCGAAAATTTTCATTTCGAATTACCTTTTCTTCGAAATTCAATCATTTCGAAAACATTTATTTCGAAAACTCTTATTTCAAATTACTTTCTTTTCGAAATTCAATCATTTCGAGAAGATTTATTTCGAAAGCTTTTTTTTCGAATTACTTTTTTTTCGAAATTCAATAATTTCGAAAACATTAATTTCGAAAACAATAATTTCGATCTTCAATAATTTCGAGAACAATAATTTCGATATTCAATAATTTCGAAAACATTTATTTCGAAACTCAATAATATTATCATATTATGACCTCTGTGCAGTGCGCTCCAGCAGACAATATTAAACTTACCGATAATAACCGGGTTAGTTTGGGTTATTCTGCAATTTAATGTCTGATTATAATTGCAAACTAACCCAAACTAACCAGGTTATTATTGGTAAGTTTGGTAATTTCTGATTAAATTAACAACTAACCCAAACAAAATTATTGTTTTCAAAATTATTGAATTTCGAAAGGAAAGTCATTCGAAATGAATGTTTTCGCAATAAATGTTTTCGAAATATATGTTTTCGAAATGATTGAATTTCGAAAAAAAAGTAATTCAAAATAAAAGTTTTCGAAATAAATGTTTTCGAAATGATTGAATTTCGAGAAAAAAGTATTTCCAAATAAAAGTTTTCGAAATAAATGTTTTCGAAATGATTGAATTTCGAAAAAAAAGTAATTCGCAATAAAAGTTTTCGTAATAAATGTTTTCGAAATGATTGATTTTCGAAATAAAAGCACTCGAAATAAAAGATTCGAAATGTCTGTTTTCGAAATATGAACATAGACCCTATTGAGCACACAACATGTGAAACCAAAAAACGGAAAAATTAGTGGAAATTATGAATAAATTATGCTCTTGGAGCTCATTTCATCAGCAACCATCATGAATGGCACCAATTAAAATAAGCGTTAAAACGCATATTTTCCAGTTTATCCCGAATTTTCTCATTTTCGCCATATGCACGTAAAAATCATGATTTTTTTTCTAAATACCTCAAAGATTCATGTAAATAATAGCGAATTCTGTTGGAAGGGTTAGTACGCACTAAGTGTATTCGTGTCTTTTTCTACCAGCTTGTATAAGAAAAAGATAAAAATAAATTTTTTCTGCACTAGTTCTACCAATAGAAATCGCTATAAGTTTCATGATCAGATAAGTTTAAAAACTTCAAACTTCTATTAAATTTTTCTAGTTTAATGTAGTCGCCGTAGACGATCTCATCAGAGTACAATATACTTTATTTTTTTGTGCCTGTTTAGCGTTTATTTTTCTGTCTCTATCTTGAGCATTTATTTACTGTTTCTTTCTTCGCATTAACGTGGGCATGTTAATTAAAGGAAGAAAACCTGTCTTGGCGGAATTATTTATTTTGGAGCCACCAGACACAAACTGCTCTTTAAGGTCTTTGACTAAAATACTGGTCCTTCCCTTTTTGACCTTTCTTTTCAAAATTTGGTTCACTTTGGATATGTGATATGTGGACCGGTTCAAGAACGCATGCATCTTGTTAATGATGACTAACTTAAATTGGTAAAATATGTGCTTCAGTCTAAAGTTGCTAATGGAAAGCAAATAACGATTTTTTTTCGGAAATAAATTGTTTAGCTTGCTAAATTTAATACCTTATGTAAAATAATAAAGGATACCAACCCCCAAATGATGATGAAGATGAACATATAGATATTATTTTGAGAAAGAGGACTATATAGCCTGTGTCCCATTATTTAGAGGTCAGACAGTCAACAATATCCCATTTAATTGTCAAAATACCAAAAATAAATAAATTGTATTTGGATAAAGCTGATAACTTAAATAAAAGCTTCTGATGCAGAGATAAAAAGTGTGTTTTATAAAAGACCTAAGCTACTAGACTTATAACAAACGAATGGAAAACGTCACTAAGTTAGGGTTATGACATTATAATCGGTCAGAAGGGAGTTTGGGATCCATTTATCATTGGGCCCTCAACTGCATAGTTGTTCAATAGTAAAAAAGAAGGGAGGGAAACAGAACGGTTACTCTGTTCTGTAGCACCTGGCCAAGCCCTTATGTAAACTCAGGCTGGGGTATAGGGTACAGTACGTCGCATTGAATATCAGCAACTTTTTTCGTTTTGAATTCCACATAAGGTATTACATGAAACATTGCGACCTTTTAAAATATTTGAGATTAGGTAATCTATTTATCGCGAAATTGCAATGTTTATTTTTTACTCGTGCCACACTTTAAATATTATTAGGTATCTATCAGCTAATAATATTGATTTTAATTTTTCTTAAATATATATTTGCTTAATTACATTTTTCTGAAAGCCTTTACTATTTTGTCGAAACGCTTGACATCAGATTGAAAAAGGCATAAGTACATTTAATCTACAAGTTAATAAAAATCCCCATTAGAATAAATGAACTGATTCTCACCAACAAAAAAATAAACATAATAGTAACTACTTCTTGTTTGTTTACGAATGAAGAAGAAACAAAACGCAATGGCCATAAATTGAGTACGGAAATCTGAACTTAGCTACCTCAGCATAATCGAAATATTACCGGAAGAAGAACCTTCAACCTATCAGGAAGAGGGCTGCGCGTACAGCGAGACCAGTTGACAGCTGTTATGCATGTGGCTTTATACCGTTCCACATATTTATTTAGTTTTACAACACATACAGTGAAGAAAGTCTCTTAGGGTACTGCTATTGATAAAAACACTTCCACGAATTTGTATTTTAACAGGGTCGGCACCGCAACAATTATAAATCCTAAAGAGGATCTTGTTTATCAATGTTTCAGGAAACTATATCTGCAGACTGCAAACTCATATAAGTCTACAATGTTGAATAATTTCTTTAAGGAAAAATGAGCTATATGAAGCTATGGTTTTTACTTGAAACAGTGATCGATCTTTGTATTTGCTTAATCTAAGGCTTTTATGAGTCACAGAAGTCGCAACTGTCAGTTATATTCCATTTGGGTCAAAAGTATAGAAAAGGACCAGAAGAATATTTTCTTTGTAAATCGTATTCTATACCTAGACCTAGCCCGAAGCCTAGACAAGGGTAGGTATTGTGCAAAATAACAATAGAAAAACGCTTACCTGCTGAATGGGACGATTGGTTGCCATGCCAAGCTTCAACGATGAGTGAGAAGGTCCCCTGCAAAATAAATATAAGAAATTACCATTTTTAAATGTGAGAGAAAACGACTTTCACTGCAAAGATGGGAAGATGTTACTTGTACATGCGATGTTGCGATCACCTGTTCATTACCCGCTCTTTATTTCCCATGATTGACCAGATGATATGTTATTACAAAAATATATTGAAGCTCCATTTCAAAGGCAAAAGACCTCCATGGGAAGATAACTTTGACCGGTAGGTACTTAATAATAATTAATAATAAATTTGCGATCAGTCAGCAAGAGACAGGATGAGAATATTATGTGTTGGCCTTCAAATCAAGCATTTTTAAAATCACTCACCCTAGAAGAGCCTAATATCCAAGCATCTACAGCGATTTCTTAATTTGTGTCAAATAGTCAAATCAAAAATCAACTAAGTTAGATACCTAATGAAAATTTGGCAAAATACCATTTTGTTCTAATATAGCCTTAGACAGTTTATTTGGCACATGTGAACCTAAATTGTCTGTAGTAAGTAATATCGAACACCTTCCAGTTTACTTTTGTGTTTATATTAACGCCTTTAATGAGCGTTTCGAAACGCGCGTGTGTGTTATATGCACGAGCAAATTTGTTTCACAGCTTGTCCTTCAAGCGTGGGCTCAGATTATACATGACATAGTTAGGACTTGTCAAAAAGGCAGTTACGTGAAAGAATTTAGAAAAAAAAACGCGCGAAAGTTCGGAACACATTATTCAAATAACAAAAAAGGAAAAATTTGCCAGAGCTAACAGGATGACCTGTTTTTGGGCATTCTGTTTTTAATTGTGCTATGAAGAGCCATTACAACAGTTTTAACCCCATTAAAAAGTCTCGATGAATAATGTGCGTCTACAATAATTAATGTTTTTTTTTTCTTAATTTTTCAGTTTGCTTCGACATTTTAAAGTAAATTCAAGTTGACTTTGGTTTCCTAATATGATTTGTTTTTGTTATTATTCATGATAAATAATTGAAATAAGAGCGAAACGTTGACATAATAATTATAAAATAAAAAGTGAATAAGAATTCAGGAGTGCAGGTACATTTGCACATTTCACCTCATGCCATTCATATCGATAGGTCATTGCAGAATATTTTTATTTAATTAGGGTAATTTTTCATTATGGAATAATTATTTTGTAAATAAAATGTTGAAATTTGTATAAAATAAATTGTATTCAATCCATAGTGTTTGTTGAAGCGCTTGTATATTGTAGCAATGTTTCGGTATGCATTCGAAAACGCGGAACTATCTTCTTCAACGCACATAATAACAGTTACGCTTTCCAAGCTCATGGCATTAAGCGAAAATATATTAATTAAATTCTTTACAATGCAGTGGATCAATGAATACTGTTACTAAGCTAGCAGACATAAGAATATATTATATATCAGAAAAATCTACAGAGCGTGAAGCTTAAATGTTCAGTTTTTACAGTTAAAAAAAAAAAAAAAGTTCATGTTTTCGTAAAATGCAATATTATTTTTCCCTTGGTACTCTGTATTAACAAGTTGATGTATAACAATATCATATATTACTATAGGCATTAACAAGGAATATATTATAAGCAGCCATGCATTAATGTGCCAATATTGTATAGACTATAGGCACATTTCTGTTCATTATAGGTAAAATAGTTAAAGATTTTCTTCAAACTGTTATTATAAATTATTATTATTATTAGTAGGTACAGAAAATGTTCTAATTAATTAATACACCAGTTTGTTCATAACGAGGTTCATAACTACTAGTAAAATCGTGAATCGTGTTCAGGTATTCAAAAATCATAACAAAATACTTTTTAATACAGAAACACGAAGCATAAACAACAACAGATGACTTTCAAAAAATAGCCCAAAAATATGTTTGATCAATAAATCTATTATAATTATTTCAAACTTGTTCAGTGGCAATGGAAGAGAAGTTCCCACGGCCAGAGTACCCAGAATACCTGCATTTGGAGTGCCCAGACAGTCGAGATGCTTCAAAATCTTTTAGCGGAAACAGGGCCTATAATCCAAGCAGCAATTCTGTGTCCTCCAACAATACATGTTTTCTGTCATCAGCATTAAAATACCTCTGGATTTTATCGTTTAGGGTTCTTATATTTTTAAACTTGGGTTGAATATAGACACTTTTGGGATTACTTTAATAAATATACATAGTGATTGCAACATGAGTTAGGTATTGATCGGGCGATGTATCAATTGGGGGCTGCTTCAAGGCTCGACTCTCGCACAAAATTATCTAAGAGTCTTCAACGAATCAATCATACCATTTGATAAGGAATTTGATTACTGTTAAATGTTTTATTTCTATTTGGGCTTATTTCTTTGAATTTTTTGCTTAATGGTAGGTACAGTAATAATAATATGTAAGTATAAATAAAAATTCTCATGTAGAAAGATGCTTCTTCTTGGTGTTATTCACATAGCATTACATTTTTGAAAATCAAAAATATGAACAAAAAAGAAAAGAGGGGCCGCTAGTGGTGCTGTTTGACCCCTTTGTGAAAAATAAGCCCCTGATGGAGTACTGAAAAGTTGGCGCCTATTGATACAATTATTATTCAATTCTGAAAACTGAAAATATCTGGTCATACTTTCTTTTGGGAGCATCAAAAAACATAAATAAATATACTTACAGGCCAAGTAAATGGAAATCGAACAGCAATAGCATTAGCAAAGCCACTTTGTGGGTCATCTGCTGGTCCAGGACCCAATTCGGAGGTGATAACATCTCCAAATGTGCAAGGAGATGTGGCATCAATTTTCACTTGGTATTCTTTAAGGCATATTCTGAAGCGCGGTCTGCAATCTCCTTCGCATTCCAGACCAGAGGGACGCCCTGAGCAACATCTACCCAAATCGTCTTTTCCAGCTTGGTTGTCAAAAGATAGTAACCTCAATTCAAACACCCCCGAAGCAGGGGTCTGAAAAAAAAAAAATGTTTTTGTCTTATTTATTTCCAGTTATTATATTTTTAGTTTAGGTAGTAGACATTAGAAATATAAATATCCTGAATAAAATAAGTAAAGAAAAATTGCAAGGAACAATGGTTACACTCTCGGTTATACTCCTAAAGCCTAACTGTCTTACTAGAGGTGGAAGTTTGAGACCATTCATTAGTAATTTTCCTTCTAGGAGTTTGACCAAAAATTTAACTCCCTAGACATGAGAAAAATTATATTTCCAGATTATTACTGTTTTATTCACCCATTGATTTTCTAAGCATGCAATTCCCCTATCAACTAAAACTTATGCCAACAAAGGTGAATGTGCATTATATAGAATTATTCTATTTAATTGGAATTTCTAGCCAATGTAATTGAAACTTTCATATAAAGTATAACAATTATTGCATGCAGAATGGAATTTAATCAAGCACAAAAAACTAATGATTTTAAAAAGATTTTTTTAATTCTAGTAAAACCTTTATAGGAGACACATGATTTTAGTCTTGAATGTTTCTTCACTAACTGATACATTACAAATTCAATATCTACTATTATGTCTTCCCTAATCCTAATTTATACTCCCATGGGAGAGGTACCTACTGAGGTTATTGTACATGAATATATATATGCAATTTTAATTCAATATATAGGAAAGGGTATGTACCTACATTTATTTTCATTTTATAACCTACTTTCAGAGAGAATTGCCCAAAAATCCAATCCGATAAGTAGGTATGGATTTTGTTTTTTAAAATCGTGCATTCGATATCCTTAATACAATAATTATTGCAGTACCCATATCCAATTGAAACGGATCTAAAAACTGTGGGGGAAGAGAATGACCTTTAATACAAACATAAAATTAAAGAGCATGATTTGACTTTCAAAAGTGAGTAGATATCTAGGTAGATACATTCCATAGATACTAGAAAATGGCAAAAGGAGGAAACATTGAGGTAGTATGAAGAGCAGCATAATATAGGAGTAAAGACATTTCGAATTATGTTAATACGTGGTTCAATCCTGGCTTCAATACTCCCATAACTGTTAAATATTGATTGCAAGTTTCATTGGTTACATTATGAAAATTTCAGTGTTAATTGTGAAGTTTTATCATTTAAATTAGTTACCTATTATAAGGATTTTTCTCAGGATTTTTTAATTAGTAAAATAATGCAGTTCACATTATCTTATTGAATTATGTATTTGATTCATTTTTAATGAGGATGTAGGTATCTACATTAATATATTGAGTAAGAGATAGGAGAGCACAGACAATAATAAAGTTAGTATAGTTGAGTACGGTTGAATTGCTATGCTAGACCTCTCTACCGCAGGGTGCCTACTTTTGTCATTTTATAAGTAGTTCAAATTTGTAAATTCGCAGACAAAGTTTCAGTATCAATAAATTATAATAGTAAGGATTATTATGTATTAGAGTTACCTATTTTTATGGTCCTGAAAAATCTCAACAATTAGGAATCTTCTAAGCCCGGAATAAATACTTGACTATGAACTATAAAAATTCAGCAATAAAGAAATTTTCTCAGTAATTTTTAATGTTTAACGACAGGTAAGTATCACCCTGGTTATTACTAAAATATTGATGAGTCCAAATGTATATCAGTACCAGAGTTCAATAAACAAGTTGTAAAGCGTACCTGTTCAACTAAAGAATTTGGATATTATTGAGCCCGAGATTGAGCCTAAAGTCTCCTTGTTAATACATATATGTTGGTTTAATTGCTCATAATAACATTAGCAACTCCTAACGAAAAAATGTTTGGAAATTACAGACCCTGAACTACTGACCTATTATCAAAATGGTAATTCACTTGCTAACGAGTTTTATACCTAAGACTCTTGACAACATCATTATCAGTGGGTTGTTCTTTGATAGCTAAATTATAGACCCATAATTATTACTCTTACATTAACTGCAAATCCAATCAGCAGTAGCTTATCCCTGTTGAAAACCTCTATGACAGTTTATCCAGTAATACCGATCTCTCAGATGTGATAAAGTCTTATGGACTCCAAAGTGACTAACACTCCAACTACTGTGAAGTTCATGTAGGACTATGTCCACCAAGGTTGTCTTGTCTCCTCAAAAACCTTTTTCTCTTTTTGACATTGTCAATACCTAATATGCAAACTCTATCCTTCTCTTGAGGTTACTACTTACAATGAATTCCTGATGAGCTTTGAACTCCGCTTTTCAGGTGGATCTGATATCTGATGCACTTGGCTACGATATCTGTTTTCGTACCTTAGCTATAAGGCGCCTATAACAGCTGCCTAATCACTTGGCTTTGCCTCCCTCAGAAAAGGTCGGTTATATATAGATCCGTCTCTGAGAGTCAATGTTTTGAGCTTGGGTTTGACTTGGCCGTGTATAAGTGGGTTAGCCGACACAGTGCTGCCACTTTTGTTGTTGATTTCATACCAAATTCTCTCCATTCATTTCTGAAGTTTTTAATTATCTTTTCTTAAATTTTTTTATATTTTTTCACAATTTTTTTGACTGCCCCTATCTATTCTTCTTGTTTTTCCATTCATACTCAGTCTTCTCGTTCCTGTTTTTTCAAACCTTCTGTAGCCGGTTCTGTTTTTTTTTTTTTGAGAATTCTTCTCAAAGGAAAAAACCAAGTCATAGCTAACTAGAAACCCTTATAGAAACCTATTAAAGTCTCAAAATTACTAGCCTCATTGTGGTCCAACATGTCAATAAAATACCTAATTAGTGGGCATGACTGGTACTAACTCACAGAAGGCTTTAGGTTTAATCAATGTCTAGGTTTAGATAACATATGGAAAAATTATTAATAATAATATGTTATGAACTGGCTGAACTAGGCCAATTAAAACCCGAGTTAAAAATTAACTAGTTTTAAAACAAAAACGAGAACGAAAACAATACCTAATACTCGTAAGTATATTAACTAGATTTGTTATGGTTTTCCAAAACTAGTATCTTATAAGGCCCTACATGAAAATTCTATAACTCAATTTAGAAAATCTTCCACAAAAATTCCCAGAAAAAAATGTGTTCCTTTACATTGAAGGATTTTTCTACAAATTATAAGTGCATCGAGAACTGTTTATTTGCATGCAATAAGATGCTTTTCTATACAAATTTCTTTATAACAGTTAGAGAAAATGTAATTGGTTGACAAATGACTTTTTATAGGGTTCTGAACTTGAAATGAAAATGTTCTATTCTGAAGTGTTTTCAATATATTCTATAAACCTGTTCGTATTATTCTGGTCAAACTTTCAAATACCAAACTAAAATTTTTCCTACTGAATCTCAATAGCTTTATTTACAGTTTTGAACTACCTATAGGTCCCTACGCTAATTTTAAATTGTAATATTGGCAAAATAGTTAAAACTATTCCCATGTTTTATTAGTTTAAATTGGACTCGTTATTCAGGCTAAAGAAGCTACAAGCAAGAAGAATTTTGAGTGGAAGTTTATTAGAAGCTGCCCATCTACTAAACACTCACTAATCTTGTACCAACTTATTATTTTAGGTAGCTCTAATTGTGATATTTTCTGTCAAAATACCAGGCAAAATACTCAAAATAAATAAATTTGAAAAACAAAAAAAGCAACAAGTTTTTGCCTCCGTAATCCATATTAATCTATAAGTTACTTAATTAAGTAATATCTTGAATTGCTAGGTAGGTTTGCTATTTTGTTATGTAGGTACCATACTTATGTATTTGTAGAAATATTTTCTAAACATGTTAAGTATTGTGTTTTTATCCCTATGAACTTAATTTTCTTCTGTATGATAGTTTGTAAAAAAGCTTGCACACGTTTACAAATAAAAAATAGTATTTTACATTATTGGTTATGTAAAACAGTTTTTACTGGCAATTGAAGAAAATAACTAGGGAGCCCTCATCACCTTCAAGAACCAGTAAAAACTGTAACCTGGAGTGCCTATAATATACAATAATTTATTTGTTACTCATTTGTAAAAGCTGTAGGTACAAATAAACAATTAATAGATAATAAAGTTTATATTTTTTTCTTGATAGTTGGTACTTAGGTATAACTATGACAACGAGGCGTTGTAAGGTCGTTTTTTATAATGTAGTTTTCAATAAGTTTTCTGACAGATTTGCATTTTGCAATATTTTTTTCAGAAATGAATGTGCGGGAAGATATATTGAAGCCGCAGTCGGCGTAACAGTTTATCACCAGAAAAGTCTTCCAGAAGGTAACAAGCAATTATTATTGTAGATAAAACCGAAAAAATTCCAAAACTGAAAAAATTCTACCGACTTGTAAAAAGTCAGTAGAGCCAGTAGCTCAATTTTCGTTGTTTATGTTTTGACTTAATAAGTGACGTTTTACAAATGAGTGACAAATAAAAACATTACCTAATACAACTCTATCCCTTTTCAACAAAGGTTATTCAAATCCAAAAAACGATAAGGGGTAGACCATGTGCCAATGAAGGCGCATTGTATAAAAATGACCGTTACTTTAGTGGAGACTGAAGGGAGCTACTATAGTAGCAAAATTGTTGTCGGTTATGAATCGATTGAGGGAATGAAGACACGTGTGGTGTGGCCGAGACAGTGACCAAGTAATAGAACATTTCACTGTCTCAGTGTCATGCCAGTGAAATGGCAAAAACTTGGATAAGTTCTCGGAACAGTCGAAAAATGAATGTGTTTGTTGATGTTGTTGGCACTTTTGTATCTATTAACTTACCTGGAGAAATAAGGATAGTCCAACAAGAGAAAAAAGTATCCAAAACATGATGGTAAAGTTGTTTGGTAACGTTAACGTTAGTCCAAGGTTAACTGGACGATCGACAGCTTCCAGGTACTGTTACCTCAGAGGTATTCTGCACCGCGCCATAGGCTAGCAAACAGAAAAATAAAATTCACTAAGTAGGGTATTCCACTGAAAGTTTCACTGAATTAAAATAAAAGCACTGCAAGGAAATTATCCACAAAAAGACACAGCACAGGCAAGGTTTGGTTAAATCAGTTTAGATTTGGCACCCCATTCTTGGCACACTAAAACACCGAAATTCGCGCTTGTCGTCAGGAGTGCAATGTAAAAACGTTCTTTCGAAAACGCGATGCCAACTGCGAGACAGGCACTCTGGCCAAACGTCCGTGCTTACTTTCGGGTTTCTGTCTACTGACTGAGTGAACGAAGAGGGCTTGGAGCGCCGTGCGAGCGTGTGGTAACGTCCGTATGGTGGGGGGCGCTCTAAGGGGTACGTATAGCCGGGTGCTTCCGTGGTGGTACCGGCACCCATACCCCGACCCCTCCACGCAAATCTTAATTACCCACTTACGGCCGCTAGAAGGACTGCGGCACCATTTATTTCGGAACTCCATATTGAGTTTTACAGAAATATTATTTTGGACTATGGTGCCAAACCGAAACCAAAGTAATTTAATTATATAAAATAACAAGCGTCTGAAATCTTGACCAATGTATATGTTTTGTTTTCATAACTGAAATTTGGCAGTGTTGATAATCGGTCCTGTAATTTTTGGTCCTTAATAATAATTTTACCGCTAACGTGGGCATTTTAATTTTGATTTTTAAAATAATATGAAAATCCAAATACTCCAGTCCATCATGTAATGTCAATAGTGCATTATTTTCCACCAAATAATTATTTATCACTTTGTTCACATACTTATGTTTTTTTAGTACCTCAACGTATTTTTTTTATAGTTTTAACTTTAGCGCGAAGCGCGACAACCTCTATAACGACTTATTGGGATAGGTTCCAAACATCGAAAGCTATTTAAGAAGGACATAGCTATAAAAATAAAATAAAAATTGAGTGGTTCGGGATTGTGAGCTAAAGAAAAAATGTGCCTGTTGATGTAAAATAAATAGCTGCTTAAACAGTTGTTTTAGAGTTTTATAGTAAAAATTACTCGTTATAAATTTTACACTATGCGTAGTCTTTCGGATTAGATACCCAATATACACGACGGTGTCAATTCGAAAACTTCCCATCCCCTTTATCTCAGAAACGGATAATTTTAAAAAATGAAATCCCGAAACACGTCAACTTTAGGAGGGAGATGGGTTTCTACGCAAAGTTCAACTCTTCCCTTTCAACCCCCTCGTCCCCAGAGCCACCCCCTAAAAAATCTTGAATGGGAAAGGGGATCGAGTGTGATACAGATACATCCTTTCGAAGGTCTTTCGGCACTTATTAAAACTGCCAAGCTGGAAGTCTCTGCTGTCACTCCCGTTGATATGTGAGCGTCTCAAAATCTTGAAGAAAGTGTTCGTTTTTTAGCTGGCTGATGAGGGTCAGAGGACATTTAGAATAAGCTATGACTTAACCCTTCGGGTAGGAGTGAGATTTGCAGTTTTTCCTGAAAAATTTAATTATGAACTCTAACATAACATTGAAAAAATTTTTTTAAGGTCTTCTGACATTCATCATACCATCCCATCCAGACTTGGATTGCTACTCTGTGTGACTAATAAAAAAAAAAAAAAACTTTCTTCAAGATTTTTGACAAGCTGTCATATCAACGCGAATGATAGCCGGGACTTCAAACTTGACAGTTTAAACAAGGGCCGAAAGACCTTTGAAAAGATATATCACTTGACCCATTCAAGATTTTTTAGGAGGTAGTTAGGGGAAAGGGTTGAAAGGGGGAGTTTAATTTTGCAGAGAAACTCATCCTCCTCAAAATTATAATTGACGTGCTTTGGGGATAATTTTTCTTCCTGAGATAATAGGGTCAAGAAGTTTTCTAAAGGGTTATTGAAAATTTTTTCCTCTGTAAATTTTGATGGAAGACCCATTTTGCAATATTTTGAATTACATTACTTATGATTCAAAACTTCAAAAGTCATAAGTTTTTGAAATATTTGCACTTCTTATTTGCTCAGTCCAAGTGGATCTTTGTGTCTTGAAAAATAATATTCAAGAAAATCTAGTGGACTTTTTCAATCTCTTTAGTGGATTAGCTACCTACTTGTCCTGCACTACGGTTATCCCCTTCAGACACATTTCAGTCATTTGAAAATGGTTGTAAAAAAATCATGCATGCGAATTGATTTTGAATCTTGTTTATTTCAATAGTAATTTATAATGTTAAAACATAAGGTACCTTCAAAAGTTCTAATAAAAAATGAATGAAAATAAGCTGAAAAGGTGACCATCAGTCTCCGGCAAATCGTTATGGGGTAGTATACTAATGCATGGGAATCAAAAAAATAAATAAAAATGCTCCTCATTATTCTATGGGCTAAATGATGATGGTATAGTGGGATACTGAAATATTTTCCAGTAAGTATAGTGTCTATAGAATTAGTCAGAGAAAAACAAGCTCTAATTTGAATTTAGAGCCATAACGGCGGCCAATAGTAATCGAGCCGCTGTGGAATGTGGAACATTCAGGGTATGTAAAAAGCTAAAAACTATAACTTAAAAATACAGGAAATGAACAGTCTGGCTGTGGCTGATTTTTTGTTGTTTTTCTTCAATAGGTGGCATAATACATTTCCAGGAGTGGAAATTGTTCTACTTTTACCGCCTGGTGCGATACAAAAACTATAAACAATTTTTAAGTAAAAAATTACCAAAAAAATTTGTCAAAAAAATGTTAAGGTGCCTCATGACAGTCATGATGTTACCGTTGCGTAGGTATGCTCAGTTTTTGGCGGGATTATTTATTACGACGTTAATAGGTCTGTTTCTACAGAAATCACAAACCAGTCAGAGTGAATTTCATTCCTGGTATTCTTTCGATCTGAACGAACTGATTGCGATAACATGAGGTTTGTTCATGAGGCGTCAAAAGCACAGCTGGGGCCAATGAAATCGTTGTAACACCGGATGAAAATTGCTTGAAACAAACTTCAAGGGACTTCGATCAGTTTGTTCAGATCGAAAGAATACTTCTATTGGTTGAAAACAGTCACAAAACTAGTTTCAAGCAATGAAATTCACTCTGACTGGTTTGTGATTTCTGCAGAAACAGACCTAATATTTCACATAATAAAAAAAAAATTGGAGGGAGAATTTTTAAGTCTCGCTGATTTTGATTTAATAAAAAAAATATCCGCAAATGCCTTAAGACTGTGCTATAAGGAATGCTTGTCCGGACTATATCTTTAAATGAATGGAAAGCTTTTGAAACGTAGAACTGCCGTAGAATATGCTGAGGGATTGAGTGATAGGGGGTTACTTATGGAGACATCCTAAGAAAAATGTAAAAAAAGAGAAATTCTACGTAAAATAGAGAAGAAGATATAGGTGCTTATACTTCGGATCCCTTTTGAGGAATTCCAAAAACCAATTATTATTGCAACTGATTGTTGGAGGCAAGCGTAGCGTAGGAAGAAAACGAAAACAGATATCTCTTCTGGTTGAGAATTTAAGAAATAAAATAAAGGATGGGCTTAAGAACTATTGGAGGTACATAAACTTCTACAGGTCGGGAGTCCTATGGAAGTGTGATCGACAATATTCAATAGTGTTTGATAGGCAGCTATAGGAGAAGGTAAAAATCGAATCAAAAAATGTCTGACAGTAACACAGTGTAAAGTTGTTTGGTAATAATATACATATTTAAGTTAACATCAACATACATGAAAATAACGCAATTCCGCGGGAAAATAACTTTTGTTGTGTGTTTAGACGTTTAGACCGAAATAAATATTTAAAGCAAATTATGATAAAGTTCACTCTCATTTTATGAAAGCAATTATATTTAATAGGCCTATTCGGGTTTGGAAAAAGTACGGTTCTAGAACGGTCCAGAAGAAACGCACAGTTTATTATTGAAATTTGTGATAGTCGAGTCGTTGTTATTTTGTTGATCAATAAACTGGACGATTGTTTTGAACCGTTCTAGAACCGTCCTTTTTCCAAACCCGAATAGGCCTATTAAAACTGTCTGATAATCAGGTGATAATGATAATCCTTCGACTACATATTTTGTATTGTTCTGTAGTTTGGGTTCGATGTAGGACAGCCTTATTTGCATAAGGAATGTGATTATTCAACCCGTTCTCAACGGTTGAAGTTCAAAATAACAATGATACCTTATAAAATGTCTGAGATTAATACCAAAATTGCGCAATTCAAAACAGCGAAAAGTTACTTTTGAGAATTTCGATGAAAGTGATAGACCCCGCAAAACAAAACCGTGCTGGATATAATAGCTGGGTTCGGCTATTCAGCGCAGAGTTGGAGTGGAGTGAACAGAGCTAATGGAGTCACCCCTAATACGGTAAAAAGCAATACCCGAACCTTAACCCGAACGGCTGGAGAGCGGATGGAGTCACTAGGAGTGCACGGAGTGAGCAAGCCGAACCCACCTAATATAACTGCGCAAGGTTGTTTGAAAGAGGTAGGTTGACTGATAACTTTTATGACGTCATCTGTATGCCTCAACATAATGCAAATCTCGATATCTCCATATCTACCTATCAAGTTTAGGAACCTTGATAACCGCGAACTAATTGAAAACGTAAAAATTCAGATCCTCTTCTCCATCTTCGACACAGATCAATCAATAATATCTACCTACTCTTATCAAGTTAATATTACCATCACTTCGTTTATTGGTTATGTGAGATTGAGCACTCCATTTTGAAAACTTTTTTTTTTAATGACAGATGCTAAGCTTATAACTTTCCAAAATTTTGCAGATATAAACAAATTAAGTTAAGAATTTTGTTATCAGAAAAATTATTGTTTTTCAAAGGTCTCCATAGGGTGCTCAAATTCTACAACTCAAAGATTTTTTTTATCACAATGCGTTTTTGTTGGAAAGGTTCGGAAGATCTGTTATTTGAATAATGTAGATTTTTAAGGTCTTCGGTTTTCGCGGTAGATTACGTGAATCGTGAGAAAAAGACAAAGTTCAATAGATAAACATAGTATAAACAGTGTGTCCCGCTTAAGTACTACTACCCTTCTAAATTTTTAATTTTTTACCCGATTTTTTTTTTGCCTTATATCTACTCGAATTTGAAACTTATTAGGTCTATAATTTAATTTCCGCTGTTGTACTGGTGTAGAGGGTGTCCACATTTATAGGCTTATTTTTCAATAAGCACTATAAGGGATCATTTTTAGAAAAAAGTTGATAGCAAATTCTAGTTCAGAATGGTCCAAAACCCAAATATTCTAATTTTTATTTCAATAGTATAAAGGGTGATCACAACAAAATATTTTCAAAATTTAATGGAGTAAACCGCAAAAATGTCATATTTTGAGACAAGCTCACTACAAGTTTTGGTTGAGGATATTCTAAAACTAAGTTGTACCAATTTTTGTTGTTATAATAATTTATTTATTTATCTATTTATTTATTTATTTATTTATTTAATTAATACAATACTCTACAGGTAAAACCCAATTACAGAGTAGGAAAAATCTGACTTATGTATTAAAATGTAAATGGTCCTACATATCAATAACATTCTGCAATACAACACTACTATAGAAATGAGATTTTATGTTTTTCAATTTACAACAAAATATGTCAATATTTAGTCCTACAGAGTTTAGAGTATAACGGAGAGTTAACCAGTGACTGTTCGAGAGGCGTTAATGTAAAGTAAATCTAAAACTCTGGAATTATCTCTTGGAGCTTTTATGTTAATTTTACTGAGTATATCTGGAAAATCAATTAACTTATTTAAAATTTTGTAAGTTCAAATGACACTATTGCAAGATCGTCTTAATCTATAAGAGAAAAATAATTATATATGTCTTTGTAAAAGATCAGAATTTGGTATACCTATAGGTGAGTAGGTTCCATCAAGCTTGAAACTTGATAACTTTAGAAATCGTCTTTGCACAGCTTCAATAAGGTCAATATGACGCTGATGATAAGGACACCAAACACAGAAGCGTATTCCAGTTTGGATCGCACAAAGGCCATATAAAATACGTCTATAGTAGACACATTCTCACTTCACACTATTTGAGGTCATCAGCATATAATAAAAAATTCACATTGATAAAATTTGATATGTCATTTATAAAAACATTGAACAACAAAGGTCCCCAGTTGGAGCCTTGTGGGACACCAGACGTTACAACAAACTATGCAGACTTGAACACGTTGACCTGAACATACTGAGTACGACCCTCCAAATAGGACTTGAAAAGGCTAATGAGGCTTTTAGATAAACCAAAGGCACTGAGTTTATTAAGCAATAAGCCATGGTCGATTCTGTTCTGTCGAATGCTTTTGAAAAATCGGTATAAATGACGTCAGTTTGGAGCCTGTTGTCAATGTCCTCAGCAATGTGTTGCGTTATGTTATGGCGACCAAGTTAGTGACTGTTGAACGCGCCGCGCCTTCATAAATCCGTGCTGATGTATGGTTATTCGATTCTTAACATGTTGATATACAGTTTGTTCCAAAAGTATTTCAAAGACTTTAGCGAAGTAACAAAGGATGGAGATAGGACGATAGTTGCCTATATGTTTTTTATCGCCTTTTTTAAAAACTGGGCAAATTATTGATTTCTTCCAAATTGATGGAATTTTTTCGGCCCTCAAACACAAGTTAACAATAATTGTTAAAGAATACGCAAAAACAATGGCACAATCTTTCAACAAAAATGCTGGGACGCCATCTGGACCAGTGGTTAACTTAAGTTTTATTGGCTTAAGTGTTTTGAGAATATCGGATTCGTTAAAAAATTTATGCTCAAATAATGCGTCTCAAGAGCTCTCTGTCTGACAAAAATTGACTGGAAGTCGAGTATGTACTCCTAAAGTAATCCGCGAAACCACCAACAATTTCGGTCGAATCACTCAATTGACTGTCATTATAGATAATTTTATCTGGTATTCTGGAAGAGCTCCTAATTGCATTCACATAAGACTAGAATTTATTGCTATCATTTGATATGTTCTCTTCAGTGTTACGAAGATAAGTGTTACATGAGTGCTGTATTTCAATTTTTACTTCGGCCCTTAAGTGTTGAAATTCCTCAAAAAAATACAGGGTGACCAAGAAATTTTTTGTGTTAAAAGTTTATTCACTATAAGCTACTATTTTGAATCTAAGCTAGGATTTATACTTGATGTAAAAAAGCTACAACACAACAAAAAACACATAAAAAGCTCAAACACACATTATTTTAAGACAAATAAATATTTGACATTTCAATAGACCTATCTATTTTTACCTGGTATGCGCGCGCAACACGAGGCAACGCCTTTTTATTGGCTAACTAGTACAGGTGTGAGGTGTTCGTTTAGCACGCCTGGCATATCCTTGTCCTTGTTCATTGCCCGCCCAAGTAGCATTTTGACGACGACAACCACATAATACACCAAAATTAACGTTGTACTTAGTGTAGAGTTTAGGCATTTACGAAACGACGCTCTCTAAACATCTGGACAACGTCGTCTTAGTGTTGCGCAGGACTTTAGTTAAACTACGACGTTGTGACAACGTTTACGCAACCGACTACAATAAGTCAATATTTTGGGTATGGGAATAACGTTCTGACAACGTTCAGGTGACAACTTGAGTTATGTTAAACGTTTTCTCGACGGAGATCCGACCTTGTAAGATTCAACTAAGCAGTAGTCAGTTTTTCAGTTAAATTGAAAACGTTTCCGCGGAGTCACCTCTTCAACTAACCTTTTCTCAAATACAACCTCAAAATAAAAAAGTCATTGAAGACCATCAAATTAAAAATGAAACGAGCATTGAACCTTCAGGTAAACTGCCTCATATTGACAAAAAAATAATTGTGTCATGAAGAAAATTCAGGGGCACAAGAATACATGAAGACAGACAGATCCGAGAACTTAGGTTTAAATTCTCCAGGAACAAATGCCAACTCGAGGGCGAATCTGAATGAAGAATTAATATTAGTAGGGGAAGCAACTAATTTTCCAGAGAAACAATAGTTGATGCCGGATAAACAACTCGATCATGTGGAAATAACTCAATAATCAATCTAGACTAGACTAGAGGAAGAAATAATAATATTAATACGGCAACTGAATGGGACGGAGAGGCACGTAGGCGCGATCGAAAATTGTGTATTTTGGAGTAAGTTGAACTCAGTTCAGTTTTTGGTCCGATAAGCAACTCCAGTCACGCCTCGGGAAAAAAATTAGTTTTCTGGCAGACTAACGTTTAAAGTTAGTATATCTTTTAGTTATCTGATATCCAAAGTCGCGTTGACGCCTATTATACTCCTCCGCCATGTTGAAAGTGTATTTTGTGTGGAAACATGGTCCCGGCCATTGAAATTTGGTGCATTAACAGGTATAAACAAAGGATTATAAAGCGGTTTTTAGTTTTCTAGGAACCATTCATATGCCTTCCGTTTAGCTAGCGTTTGAAGCGTTATCAACTTCAAGTATTGGTTATCTAATTTTTTTTTCAATTTTTATTTAGATTTTTGAGTTTTGAGAAATTTGCAACGGATTGAAGGCGCGCGTGTTTTCTGGCATAAATCCATAGTATATTTATCAGTAAAGTGATATGCGTTGCTGATTTCTGTTTGTGTATCGTCTTTTTTCGGCAATATAAATAAGGTATTTGAAGCATGAGAATAACACATTTAGATACGGTAGTAAGTTGAAAGAAAGTGTCCATTTTGACCATCAGTGAATATTTGGTTGAAAAATTTACCATTTCCTAAACACAACAAAAAGTAAACTGTCATCGCCATGAGAGAGGGCGCAGGTGTGTAGTTGTTTAAAAGTAAATACAGCAACGTTTAGGAAACGACCAACTGCTAACTACAGTTAAAACTGGAACGTTTCGAAAACTCAAAAATGATTGACCAAATTGGTGCAAAACAAGGTTGTGACAACATTGTAACAAGGTCCTTTACGCAACTTCTGTCTGGTTGCGCAACTTTTTCAAACACGTCGCCGCAACGTTAAATTGCTGCTTGGGCGTGGTCTGACAAGAATAAAATTACGGTTGATATTCAACTTGACATAGCTTGACAAGTGTCATTTAAAATTTTCTTTGACAAATACGTTGCACAACGCGCGGTCTTTCTCTTTCCCTTTTTAGCCCGTGCAAATAAGAAGGACGCATTGCTATACGTAAGCCTAACATAATTTGGTACGTTTTGCCTCGTCTTGCGCAATGAGCGTTTTGTGTCTTTTTTTATCTAATGAAATTTTCGTATTATTACCTCTTTGTCTGGTAAAATAGATAGGTCTATTTTCAAACTGTCTTTCTCAATACGGTAACGGTTATTGTTCATCACCCTTCCTAACTGTCACCCCGTATTATCATAACAACAAAAATTGGTACGACTCAGTTTTATAATATCCTTAACCAAAACGTGTAGCAAATCAGATTTAAAAAAAAAAAAAAATTCCAATAGCATTTATTGAAATTTGAGCCTATAAAGGTGGACACCCTGTACAGTACACCAGTACAGCCGCATAAATAAAATTATGAGCCTAATAAGTTCGAGTAGATACAAAACAAACAAAAAATTGAATCGGTTAAAAAATTAAAATTTTAGAAGGGTGGTCAGTCCTTGAGCGGGACACACTGTCACTTACTCTTTCATTATCAAAATTTCTTTTCAAAATTCTTTCTTAAGACCGTTTTACAGCTTGCAATTCGATCTGCAATATGCAAGAAACTTGAACGAGGGCATGCGCAGAAGTGAGTCAGCTGATTGTTTTCTGCAAGATTCTTGAAACTTGAATGGCATTGCATGCAATTAGTTTGGTGCCATTTTTCTTGAAGGTTTTCGCGCAAGCCGGAGAAGTTTTAGCAGTTATGATGCCTAAAGTGGCTTTTATTGCTTTCTTCTTTTTATATCGACTTATAATCACTTTTTTCATTTTTGGAAAATGCAAACATCAACAACACAACATTAAAACAAAAAAGTATGGTTAAGGTTAGAGAAGGAAACAAGTCAAATTTCAAGGTGTAAAACGACGTACAAGAAATCTTCAATGCAATTTTTTTGCATGCAAAAAATTGCATCCAAGTTTTCTTGCAAGCTGTAAAACGGCCTTTATGAGCGGCTTCAGGTGGGTGTAGTTAGGTCTGTTTTCACAGAAATCACAAACCAGTCAGAGCGTTTTTGATTGGTCCAAATCGTCAACAACCAGTTTCCTGATTATTTTCAACCAATGAAATTCGCTCTGACTGGTTTGTGATTACTGTGAAAGCAGACCTTTTGGGCGGTTACACACGGACGTGGATGTCTTAATACATATACGTGCATACATCAACGGGCAAACAACAACGTGCATGGCGCTTTTGTACAGACGCTCGCACAAAACTGCAGCCTTGCTATTCTTGCTACAGTGTTCCGAGTGTGCATACAAAATTGCACATTCAAAAACGCGACGGTATTTTGCATACACATTGATTTTTTTGTTTGCACGTTCATGTATGTGCGTACATGTTTTCAGACATCCACGTCCGTGTGTAACCGCCTTTTAGGCCTATTCGGGTTTGGAAAAAGGACGGTTCTAGAACGGTTCAAAACAATCGAACAGTTTATCAATCAACAAAATGACAACAACTACTCGGCTATCACAAATTTCAGTATTAAACTGTGCGATTGTTTTGAACCGTTCTAGAACCGTCCTTTTCCCAAACTCGAACAGGCCTATAGACTTTGGTGTAACCTGTGTAACTTTCATCAGAAGTTGCTAGAAAAGTTAAGTGGTTAAAAACAATTTCTTTTAAAATTTGGTGCTATGCATGCAGCATGCAGATTTACACTTTGCCAATTTCCTCCTACTTAATTTATGACCAAATGCCTAATTTTTAACCAGTTAAAACAAAAATACAAAAGTTCGAAATTAGGATACTTAACAATAATTAAAATGTAGGCATAGGTTAGTGCAAGTTCGAAGGCAGAGAGTTCTCTGCATTCGCTAGTCAATTATCTGGTACATTTCCTTGTAGTATTTATTTATAATTAGATTTAGGTATATGCCTACATACTTCGTTTTCTTGGGATTCAAAATGATTTAATTTAAGATATTTTTAGAAAAACTCTGATAGGGAAAAAGGAAAACATTTACTTATTACCTTTTTTTTTAATGTTGCTGCTTCAGATAAGCCCTTTTCAACAAGATATGCTAACTATTCCAAATTATTTGAAGATTCTTCTGGTTAAATTAAAAAGACATGGATATGCAAATAATATTTATATAATAATAATAATATTAATTTAATTTAGTTACCAGACTGTCTAAATTTCATCAAAATCGAACAATGCGTTTTTGAGGTTTCAATGAGAAACGGTTGTTTTAATTCTGTGAGAAAAACCTCAGGCTGGAGCAGGCTTTAAATTGTTTTTTTTTTTTTTTTTAAAAGAACAAACATACGAAAGCGTCCTGGTGTCAATGAAACTATTATTAAATTATTATTTTTTCCCATATATCGGAAAAAAATTCGAAATATAGACAAAAAAATCCGATACATAGGAAAAAAATCCTATATATAGGAAAAAATTGCAACATATAGAGAAAAAGATCCGACATATAGGAAAAAAATCCGACATATAGAAAAAAAATCCAAAATATAGAAAAAAAGTCCAATAGAAAAAAAGATCCGATAAATAGGAAAAAAATCCGATATATAGAAAAAAAATCCAAAATATAGAAAAAAAATTCAATACATAGAAAAAAAATTCGACATATAGAAAACAAATCCGACATATAGAAAAAAAAACCAAAATATCGAAAAAAAATCCAATACCGGGTGTCTACGAGATTAGTTTCGCGCTGGCATTTGCTGGTTTTTTTTTTCGATGGCAAAAATTTTTGGTATAGAGTATAGGTTTGAGAAATGTCATCTTTTAACATATGTGTCAATGTTTGGTAACTTCCGGTTTGACTGGAAATGGCTCCAACTTCGTAATTTCGAATGGCATCCCAAGAATTTTTTCGCATTTTTGGGATCCGCGTATCATGATGTGTATGAAAACGTCAAATTTGAACATTTTTGAAGAAACTTCAGAATTCTGGATCAAAATTTATTTTTGAATAGAAAGTGACAGAATGGCAGAATGGCCTTTAAACTTTAAACACGCGCGATTTTTCGAGCACGACGGCGCAGCCGAGTGCTCGAAATAGAGCAAGTGTTTTAAAGACCAGTTATCCACGAATACTTTACACTATTTTTTTTTATTGGTATACGTTCAAATCATAAATTACTAATAGGCGGTTAAGGCGGTTACACACGGACGTGGATGTCTGAAAACATGTACGCACATACATGAACGTGCAGACATAAACATCAATGTGTATGCAAAATTACGTCGCGTTTTTGAATGTGCAATTTTGTATGCACACTCGGAACACTGTAGCAAGAATAGCAAGACTGCAGTTTTGTGCGAGCGTCTGTACGAAAGCGCCATGCACGTTGTTGTTTGCACGTTGATGTATGCACGTATATGTATTACGACATCCACGTCCGTGTGTAACCGCCCTTACACACGGACGTGGATGTCTTAATACATATACGTGCATACATCAACGTGCAGTGCAGTGTATATTTTATTTGACGTTATCTACCTAACCTACTCCTGACAAATCAATAATTAAAAAGTTGACATTTAGACCTTTCTCGGGTTGTTGGTTGTTGATGTTGTCATTGGTAACTTCGAAACACGCGCGTTTTTGAATGTTGGATTTAAACACGCTAAGGCGGTTACACACGGACGTGGATGTCTGAAAACATGTACGTACATACATGAACGCGCAAACAAAAACATCAATAGGCGGTTACACACGGGCGTGGATGGCTTGATACATATACGTGCATACATCAACGTGCAAACAAAAACGTGCATGACGCCTTTGTACAGACGGTCGCACAAAACTGTAGTCTTCCTATTCTTGCTACAGTGTTCGGAGTGTGCATACAAAATTTCTAGCGATTGCACATTCAAAAACGCGACGGTATTTTGCATACACATTGATGTTTTTGTTTGCGCGTTCATGTATGTGCGTACATGTTTTCAGACATCCACGTCCGTGTGTAACCGCCTAATGTGTATGCAAAATATCGTCGCGTTTTTGAATGTGGAATCGCTAGAAATTTTGTATGCACACTCGGATTACTGTAGCAAGAATAGCAAGACTGCAGTTTTGTGCGAGCGTCTGTACAAACGCGACATGCACGTTGTTGTTTGCACGTTGATAGGTCTGTTCCCACAGGAGTCTCTGACAGTTTGCAACCTGTCAGAAACAATCGCTCAACTGAGTTACAGATTTATCTTGTAACAAGAGCATTGAAAACATATATGGGCGATGCTCACTGACAGTTTGCAAACTGTCAGAGACTCCTGTGGGAACAGACCTGATATATGCACGTATATGTATCAAGTCATCCACGTCCGTGTGTAACCGCCTCTGAGGAGTACTTTAAATAAGTGAAATAGGTTATCAATAAAAAAAATAATTAAAAACTGACATAAAGGAAAAGTTTCAATGCATAGTTAGTTTTATTATAAAAAAGGTAAAAAACTCTTGTTGTGAAAGTTGGGTGAGTTCACTGATTTCATTGAGTTATCACGTAAAATGTGATTTTTACAATTTTGGAAGCTTTTGGAGAACAAGCAAAGGATAACAACTTGGCGTTTGCATTTTTCTACGATTGTGTGAGTTGAAAATAGTATATTGTGTATTTAGGTGGAAAAGTGACACATTCTCGGCCGACGGTGTAAGTTGACGGGCGAGGCGTAGCCGAGGCCGGCAACACCGAAGGCCGAGAATGTGCTTTTCCACCAAAATACACATACTATTTTTTCTGCGATCGGTTGAATACCTATTAAATGTTTGTCTTTTGGTTCGAAATATTCAGCAATACGAGAATCACTTTCCCGGCCTAGGCCGGAAAAGTGTTTCCTGTATTGTTATTCATTGATTCCTTAGCAACTATTGAAACATAATTAAAATACCAGAATATTGAATTTTTCGACCTGTCAACCAGTCAACAATGTTGACATTTCTTGTCAATCGCAGAAAAAAAACAGTTTAAAGGCCATTCTGTCGCTTTGTATTCAAAAATAAATGTTGATCCAGAATTCTGAAGTTTCTTCAAAAATGTTCAAATTTGACGTTTTCATATACACATCATGATCCGCAGATCCCAAAAATGCGAAAAAATTCTTGGGATGCCATTTGAAATTACGAAGTTAGGGCCATTTCCAGTCAAACCTGAAGTTACCAAACATTGAAACATATGTCAAAAGATGACATTTCTCCAACCTATACTCTATACCAAAAATTTTTGCCATCGAAAAAAAAAAACAGCAAATGCCAGCGGGAAACTAATCTCGTAGACACCCGGTATATAAAAAAAAAAAAACCGACATATAGGAAACAAATCCGACATATAGAAAAAAAATCCAAAATATAGAAAAAAAATCCAATAATAGAAAAAAAGATCCGATATATAGGAAAAAAATCCGATGTATAGAAAAAAAAACAAATTATAGAAAAAAAATCCAATATGTATATAGAAAAAAAGATACGATATGTAGAGAAAAAATCGATACATATATGGACAAATATCCGACATAGGACATAGTACCTACATATTGAGATGTTATATCCATCCAATAAGTTAAGTCTCAGCTGCATTGTGGTATTTTCAGTATTAAACTTATTTGTCGTGTATGTGGATATTTTATTTATCAACAATTAGGTAGGTAGTACCTTCGTAATCATACCCAGAAGTGTCTATCGTAAGTCGCTGTATTCTATTGAAAAATATTTCGATTCCAGAAAAATTGAACACCCTGCTTTTCATTTGAAATGGAAAATATGGATATACATATCTCTGGAGTTGGATACTACAAATATAAATACAAACGATTTAATAAAGGGCTACTTTCTGATCGGATTGCATTATGAAGAAATATTAGCTTTCCTGTATTTACAGCATAACATAGAAATGAGTTTATCAACGCTGAAAACATCTGGACAACTATGTGGATATCGTTGGATTCATCAGAGGTGTATACAAAAGGGACGCATGCCACTATCCAAGTTATTCTTCAAGAGCTGGATCCAGAAGCAGAATGTCTAGAAAACCGAAAACGTAAAAGACTTCGCTGTCGCAAATATGTAACAAAGGAGCCAACTACATATGACATATGGATGCCTATGATAAACTAAAGCCTTACGCAAAAGCGATTAGCGAAGGAATCGACGGTTTTTCTATAATTCGGATTTTTTTTTCTATATGTTAGATTTTTTTCCTATATATCGGATCTTTTTTCTATGCATTGGATTTTTTTTCTATATTTTGGATTTTTTTTCTATATGTCGGATTTTTTTTCAATGTATCGGATTTTTTTTCCTATATACTGGAATTTTTTTCTATATGTTGCAATTTTTTTTTTGTCTATATATCGAATGTTTTTCCGATATGTAGGAAATAATAATAATTTAATAATAATTTCATTGACACCAGGACGCCTTCGTACAAACACTAAAGTCCGGGGATAAATAAAAGTAAACTTATGTGGGCCGCAAAAATCTTTTAGTTAAGTATTTTTTATTTTGTATAACATATCTAATAAACAATCTGCGAAAATTTGATTAAAACCGGAACGGAAGAAGCGTTTTTGGATATCAATAAGAAAACGGATTTGTGAGAAAATTTTAACACCCTGCGTCCTGAAAATAAAGCATTTGTGTTTTACTTCAATGAGAAGATCTCGATTCTAACAGGACGCGACCTAATTTTGAAACCATTACCTATATAAAAATAATGCAAATTTAGTTTTCATTCTTAAGCCATTTGAATTTAGATATTCAAAAGAAAATCGACAATTATCCTAATAATTTCAAAGCATAGACATCAGATTTTTTTTTTTTTTTTTTTTACGGATTTTTTACAGATTGAACACATAATTGTGAAACCGCATTATTATTGTTAATTCGAGAAGATTTCAAATTTTTTTAATTCATGTACATATTCCTAACTCTACTAATTTTGATTTTTACGCAACTTTAGATTTAAATTTTAAGACTAAAAACTATACACAAATATTGAAAACTTGCGTTATATTTATTGCTAATTGGCAAAATAATATAATATCCAATTATCAAAAAATTAACAAAGTTAATGAGATGGACATTATACTTAGTGATAAGATTTACCATATTCTCTGACATCCAAGATTTGAAGATAAAACATTTTTTAATTACATATGTATATCTTTATAGAATATAACAATTTAAACTTAAAATTTCGACGAATTTTGTGTGAAATTACTAAAAACCCGTTTCGAAATAATAATGCAGTTGAGACTCACCAAAAGAATTATGTCCTGCTAATAACAGAAAAATATTAATGATTTAACTTCTATGTACATATGTGAATCAGGATTCATAATTGATATGATATGATTTTGAATAAGAAACCTATAAAATAAGCAAGTATAGCGCTACTTAGTTGTAATCAATCATAATTAAAATTTGAAAAGCCAAAAGACTCTAAATTATGTAAAATGTTTTCTGTTTTTTTTAAATTTATTTCTGGCAGTTCACCAAACGGAAAATTTAGGTTTAAAGTGAATATGTGGATAATATTCCACGATCAGATAGTTCATAATTTTTATAAAATGCAGTATGTATTAAAATCAAAAAAGTTGCTACTGGTGCAAACACTAAGCTAAGTTAAAATCAGCGAATCGTTTATTTAGGTAACTAAACTAATTCTAATCGTCACGAAACTAAATAAGCCACAAACAACGCTCTAATCTGACATAAACTGAAATTTGCATAATTTGATCCAGTTTTACTTTGGGTTTGCTCGCAGTGCTTTAATTTTAGCAAAGTTTCAAATGTAAGACTACCTAAGTATGTTCCTATAGGGAGCATTTAATGTAAATTGGGCTTACCTGTGGCACTTTTTTACAAATTCTTGAACAATAAGGAATAGAAACAAATCACAGAGAAGCTTAGCACAAAATGATTAATTTGGATAGTGGAGCCAAAAAGACTAATTTTATAATCAATTGGGCCGATAAAACAATAGTTTTCGCACAAAAACTAGAACATTTTACACACAAATTAGCAAACATCGACCTACAGCACACAAAGCCTACTGAGTCATCATACATTTCATACAAACCCTTTTGTGATTATATAATTTTTTTTGCTTCCTTGTTTAGATGTATCATCCTTTGACTCCTTTTTTGTTAAGAGGGTTATTGTTCTGCTAAATCAGCCGAATGCAATTGAAAATGTGTTTTTTTTAAAAAAGGAATTTTTGGAATATGCTTTTTTCCGTTGAAATAAGGACACATGAGTTTTTTTTTAATATTAGCAGGCCCTTTAAAAAAAATTGTTAAAATTCAACATGTATTAAAAATTATAAGCATATTTTATTAATAATATCTACAGCATTGGATTTGAGGCCATAGGTAAAGTCTTAGGGTATAGTAGCCGCCACAGATATTCAAGATTCCTACAAAAAAATAATTTCTTTGTAGGTGAAGAATCGTGCCAGCAAAAATATCGAAATAGTAGCTTACCAGAAAGTGATGTGATGATTTTTTTTTGCATTGGAATTGTCGCACTTTCCCAATCAGATCGCATCTCGTGGGCGATTTATCTCTCTTCTACAGGTACTATCACGCAAAATGCTCTGAAGAGTTGGCACGTATGATTCCACCGAGAGTAGCGCCTACCAGGCGAACCCGTCAAACAGACGGTAACCATGAATTTACTGTCAAACTAGAGGCACCAAGAACCTCATTATATCAGAATTCATATCTCTGGAGAACAGCATCGCTGTGGAATAAACTCCCTGCGACGGTTTTCCCTGCAGGTTACAACCTGAACCGTTTCAAGAATTCCTAACGTCAATTCTAATGATAAAGATAGTTATTAGAAACATCAAAGAATAAAAACTTGAGATTTTTCTGCACACGTACCTAACCTTGCGCAGAAAAATCTTTAATTAAATATTATTGGCAGTAAATTTCTAATTTGCTGAGACTAGATTTAGATTGGTTTAATACAAAACAAAGTGGAACATTTAACACCACAGCAACGTTGCGAAATTGTTAAAATTTATTATCAAAACGAACAAATCGTGTAAGAAATGTGAGAAATTTATAGAAAATGTTGAAGCTGTAAGGCGAAGTGTTCGAGATAATCCAAATTTGTCTGTTAGATGTCGTCCTCAGCAACGATTATTTCCTTAGATTATTTCTTCCCAATAATCATCGAAAACCAACTGGAGGGATTTTGGTTCCAACAGGAAGGCGCTACGTGCCATACCGCCAACAAAACCATGCCGCTATGGCAAGAGCGGTTATTCCTGAGATATCTACCGGCCCAAATGTGTGAAAACGTCATGATAAATTGAACTGGTCGAATTCGCTATTGTGAATAAAGTCGTGGAGGTCTTTTCACCGATATTATTTTTAAAACAATTGTAATAAGTTGGTCTTTCGAATGAAATGAAAACATTTTGGCAACGCAGCGATGTCTGTATTTTATTTCATTTCAAAATACTAAAGCTCTAATTGGTTCACCCTTTAGATTAAATAGAGTTTCGATACAGACTGTAATTAGCAGAAGTTACAAATAAATAAAAGTTCAAATATATATATATATTTTTTAATTATTATATTCTCGTTCAATATGTATTTGGGGGAAATATAACTTCTTATTGCTTTTACTTTATTAGTATCCATTATTATTTTAGAAAATTCAGAAACCATCATACTTTTTTTTCTTCAATACCGGGTGGGTTGTTCGTGTGGCGGGACATGCGAATCTACGACCTCGACATCTGCTGTAGTTGTAGTCTAGTGCCTTGACTCTCTGCACCAGCTAGGTAGCCCTATTTTAAATGGCCTTATACAGTATTTTCAAACAATTCTGGCTTATTGAATATTATATTTATGTGTAATAATTAGGCAATCTACATACAGGGTGTTTCACGAACATCGAAACAGAGGCGTTTTGGGGTATTTCAAGGTCGATCTAAAAAAAGGCTCGGACACATCAATTTTGCATTCAAGGGGGAAACTTTTTGACCCCATCGGTATTTCGCTAGGGTGCACCCCCTGGGTGGAGTGACTTTCACACCTCTTTTTTTAGATAGGGAAGATGGGTCGAGTGGTACCTTGTTTTAAAGGTATTTTGATTCTTGTCACAACTGTGTACTTTTTTTGGGAATCGAATGATTAGTTCTCAAGATATTCACTGTCAAAGTTGCCATGGGCTAAATAGGAAACAATCTTCTGGCCCTGTTATTCCCAAATCAACACTTTCCTGACTTTCCTCTCGGACACGTCAATTTTCTTTTTTTGTGTGCTTCCGAAAAAATTAAAAGTGACATGCTTCTAGAGATATTTCGATTGAATATTTTTCTATATAAAGCGCGTAGTTTGTAAGTCAGTCCGTCAGTTGGAATAAGAGAGTTCTTGTTATGTAAAGTTGACTATCGCTAAACTCAGTAGTTAGTGAATTTTGTAGTTATTTAGTTCAATAAAAGTAAAGAGAGCATTAAGTGGACCCGCAGAATTCTTGACAACAATAATTATGTTGCTAAAATTTAGAAAAAAGTACTTAACAAACTTTTTTTTGCAGTTGACATTTAAATTAGAGAAGTAAAGAAAAAAAAGATTTGAAATTAATTTTGTCGGAT
This sequence comes from Ceutorhynchus assimilis, assembly GCA_917834065.1. Lineage (NCBI taxonomy): Eukaryota > Metazoa > Arthropoda > Insecta > Coleoptera > Curculionidae > Ceutorhynchus > Ceutorhynchus assimilis. The sequence goes on from OU892277.1 coordinate 15,408,934, forward strand.
GGAGACAAATGCCTTAGTAGGTATTTAAAAAAAAAACTTACCTTGTTCTGAAACTTTATATGGTGCAACTCAATGCAACTTTGCAGGGTTTCATTATTTATATTTTTAATTAACTAGCCATTATCGGAAGGACTTATTTTCCTAAACACATAACTTTAGTTGTATGATATGATTTCATTGTCTCAGATAATAGTATCAGGTCAACAATAACGCAAGGTGTGAGCTAACAAAATACGAGAGGTGAAAAATAATACTGGTGGTAAATGGCGGGCCCTGTTTAATTAAGAATAGAAGCTTTTAAAAGCAAATAACACCTTGATCTCCGAATCATTTCCTAAAGGTCGCAGAAAGAATCTCACTGTTTGCTTATCCCATGCAGGGGAAAAATATGACCTACTATTTTTAAGGGCTACTTCCGGCCGGATATCTACAACAACCCCCGGAAAGGCACCACGCATTATGGCAACATAATATTATGTGGGTATTATATAATTATTGGACTGTGATTGGTTCTTGATTAGCTGTTATATTTTTTTCTTAATTTGATAATATTTCTTCAAACATCCGAAATTCAGTAACAATAACAAATTACAGTGCACTCTACGTGAACGTATGTCCTTTCACCCTTTTCACGAAATTAATTTGATCGCTGTACTATTACAGCTCGACTCGATTGTCTACATTTTCCTGCGGAAAATCATCACTCCCTCCTTTTCTTTCCATAATGGGCGTGTTTCCGCTTTTTTTTTGTCGCCTATTGAATAGTATTAGGCTTGCTTATTCTTAATCTGCATTTCTTTTTTTTTTTCTGCATTCCCTATTTTTTGTTTAATTTTTGAAAAAACCACGTCATTCAAACAATACCCTACTTTCTGCTCATGCGTATAACTGTTTTAGGATGTTGACAGTTTGTGCTTTTTGAATTAATATAAAGTATAATTATCATTTGAAAAAAATTGAGTAAGCAAGCAATTGATTATTTAGTGAAACAATAATATAAATAAATGCAATAATCATGTGATTATTGGTTTTTGAAAATATATCTTGAATAAAAATAAGTATCATGGCAACACTGACTGGCGCTGTTGCCAGTGTTATCGGCTGAAAGTTATTTTTGTTCACCACATAGGTAACCTAAAAAATTTATTATTATTTTGTGATTTGTGTTTCGTATTTAGGTATATGGTGTAGAAAATAATGGCAATACAAATATGTTTTCTGCCAAGCTGTAATAATAATAGCTCCTATAAAACACCGAATAAATTGTTTGTGGTTGTGCCCTGCAGGGGGAATGAGAAGGAATTACGGAAAAACTTGTTCATTTATTTAGGTAGGTACCTACTTCTTATTTGAATGTTTTCATTCTAAAATTATTGGTTTATTTTTATTTCCATTTATCAATATCGATAAATTCCATCAATACAACAGGTGACATTCGAATAGCAAGTGTATTAGGATTAAAAGTTTGGCAAAAATAAAGCCCTTTTCAACAGCTTAAAAAAGGTAGCAAAGAAAATATTATTTCTATCAAATGCATATTGGAATCTATCGATTCACATAAATATTAAAACGGGTTTTAAAAATGTAGGAAACATCCCCAATGCGCGTTAGCCGGTCTTTTATTTGTCTGTGAAAAAAATTAAGAAAAATTGTTTCAAAATTTGGAATTTGAAAATTTCAATAACGCCCAGTAATTCTCTAATATAAAAATAAATTAGAAGTTGTATATACAAATTATGCATTACCATTCTTTTAATGTTAGATAATAATTTCAATCTGTCCCTTCTCCCTCGCCTCACCTGCAGTTTTTTTAAAACAATAATGGTTCGAACTAGGGATTTATGAATGAAACATTTTGTCTCTTGCTGATGGTTGAACTTTAATATTAAAAAATAAAAAATAATATTGAAAAATAGGATTTTTGTATTTTTTTTTTGAGTACCAGTCAAATAATGGTATCTATAGATTTTCTCCCTATTTCTCAGAACAAAACATATCTACAATATACTTTTTGATGATCCTACTGATCATATACCTATATGATAAAATAGTTTCAAAATATTTCATTTTTGAAAGATCTTTATTTTCTATTGTCCACAAATCCTAAGGAACTAACATGCCTTTACTGAGTATCCGCCTTTTACCACCGGAAACATCTACTTACGATATCGTTTTATTAGACCACTTGCATCACCGTGCTTGAATGTTCTTATGGTACAATCCCATGAGGATATAATGTACCCGCCTACATTGAATCTTTTTTAATTTAGATAATATGTAATATGGCACTTCGATGCCACCTTTCGTACCTGTAAAGTAAGCAGTTATAAAATGTATATTGGGAGGGTGTCAGCATATTATGCACTTGGTGGGAAAGGGGTTATTATTTCTGGGACAAAAATGATGTACGGTTATCTATACCTGCTTGACACCATTGTATCAATACGATACCTTTTTTTTGTCATTTATGGTTATATTTATTATTCAATAATAAGGCGTAGTTTTTTTTGAATATTCTTTAAATAAGTAGTTCGATTTCTATATCCCATCACCAGGTAAAGTTCTTATGGCAAATGTTTCACCTTGCGTCATAGCTTATCATCTCATAGGTAGTTGTGATTATACGTCAATAGAAAAAGATGACAAGCTATATGACACAAGTTGAAACATTCGCCGAAGAAATATAGGTCCATAATATTTCTTATGTTTTGCAGATAAAAGAATCGAAACTATTTAATTTATAAACATGTGACTAATTGAAAAAAAAAAACTAATGAATAGTGAATTGATTTAACCCTAATTTTTTTAAAATTGTTAATCATTCTACCTCTACTAATCGAAGGTAGTACCCAGGCGGAGCAAAAGGAAAGGTATAGAAAATAAGGGCCCCTCTAAATGTGGACCATGATTTAAAAAACAGATACTGTGGTTTTTAGATAACATCTGCTCAGTTCCTAAAAGTAAAATCATTGTTTTGGGGGCAACTGCTTATTCGAAATAAAAAATAATTATTTATTTGTTTGAAGCAATACCTACTAACCACATGTTCGTGGCATAGGTTCTGATTAAATTCCTGTAAAGCATGGACGTCCATTTGTCTGTATATTACTGGATCCTAGTCAATATAATAATGAAATTATATTTCAGCTTCGTCTCAATAAACAAGAATAGTCATATAATATAGATTGTTAAAAAAAGTAGGTACTTTTGTATATTCAATTATCAAAACGCGTTGTGATTGCGTAATCACGTTTTTTTTGTGAGAGATTGAAAGAATCCCAGTTTGCTTATTCAGAATCAAACAGAAAAATTAGATACATATAAAATATCATATTTCAGTGGTTTTCCTCTTCGCATTAGTATTGTTTCAACTTCATACATGGAAATGTCAAATGTTTTAAGACAAGGTGATTCATAATAGGGGTATCTATGATTGACCATATACCTATATCGTGAGCGAGTCGAGTATTTGACAAAATTAAGGAAATTTACATTGACCTGTCAGGTTGAGGTATAGTTTGGACCAATAATGAAGCATTTTCATGAAACATTTTCGAATCCATTTTATGGCATTGCCGATTTCATGAATTATTTTGTGTCGAACATACCATATTCTACCATATTGTCATAGATTAACAAAGACACCATTCAAACCCGTATGTCATAAGTCTTGATCGACCAGCGTATGCGCGGTGACTGGAATATTCCCTGAGTTTTGCCTTGTCGATTGCCGTTATCGGATATTTGTAGTCGCGAATTCTGGGAAAAATTAAGCGGCGCGATGATTAACTTCTCGAATTGGACAGTAAAGCGATCAGTCAGATTTGGCAAGAATTACAAGAAAGGCGAGAAAAGAAGAAGTAGAGGACCAACTTCAGAAAAATTTGCAGGAACTAGAAGACAGTCGACGACCCAAAGAAAAACAGGAAGCACGCGAACAAAGACAAAAGGTATGCCCACTGGATCGCCAAATAGTTCCAGAACATTCGACAAGAAGTCTGTTGGGGTGGCAGTCCTTGGGAAACTCCTTGGAATGAATCCACCCGATAATTGTTCTAAATAATCCTTTAATTTTGATTTTACATTAGAGCAAGCATGCCGCCACACTCTTTTGCACTAGGTCTGGAGAATAAGAATTAATAATAATAAGAAATTAACGAATAAATATGACACGAGCAGCTCTGTCGCTGGTTGCCGCATTGGAACCAGCAGGAACCGAATGTGGCGTTTGCTCCACATTTTAAAACATAGTACAAACAACAAATGTCCTGTGCAAACATCCTAAAATATAACGTAACAAAGTCAAAGGCTGCTTAGGCAAATAGATGGGATGAAAAACAAAAATCGAGAGCATTGGTACTGATTACGAAAAAAGGCGCAATAAACTCTTCAGAATATTTCTGAGGCAGAAAAAACGCAGCCGTATGCGCCTTACATAGGACTGAGGGGCGGGTTAGTGAAGTGGATCAGAGACAGCTGAAAAGCGGAGTGCAAGACCCATCGGAGACGCTGCAAGGAATTTGGTGATGAAATAGAGGGAATGATCCGTCACGTTGCCAGTGTAAATTCCGAAGCCCCCATCAAGGGGAATTTTGAAAGTCCTCTTGTCCAAGGCAACCTCAAATAAGATTTGAACATCGACGCAGGAGCATCAAGATCAGTGGATCGTCCCGTCGAAGTTTCCAAGGACTCTGTAGTGATTTCGAAAAATACACCGATACCGAGACAAATCTTGATGAAGATATTACCAACCAAGGCTTCGAAAAAGAACAAAATGCTCACATCGGATTGGAAATGGTACGTGGCTGGCCAGAAAATAGATAAACGGTTAAGGCGGTATTACTGAATCAGATGCGACCTATATGTCCTTCCAAGAAAAGCCCCAGATCGAAGAGAATTGAAACAGTGCTTGTCCCGTACCCTCTGGGAGAGAATTATAAAGTCCCATTGATTGATTCATTTGATGATTAATTGATGTGCAGTACATCAGCAAGGCGATGTTCCGTGATTCCCTGACACTGCAGCTAGTTAGCCTCACTGAACATGCAATGTTACGAAAGCCTAATGCAATATTACTCTGATATGCTCTGATCTTAGTTTCGCAACATTACAATGTAATATTGAATTATTTTTGACACAACATTACGTTAATAAATTACAAAATGGAATATCCTTGAAATTTTAACGCATATTAGAAATTATAACTTGTACGCAAATTAACATTGTAAATATGCATTTAAATTGAACTGGTATAATTTTTGCAATGTTATAATAACTAACAAATGTAAACTTGCTGCAAAATTGGAAATATAACTTGTAGGTAAGGTTACATCGCAAAGATGCCTTAAAGTTGTGTTGATATTATTTTGCAATGTTATAATTTAATATTGAATGTAAACTTGCTGCAATATAGCAGAAATAATATATTGGAAAATCGAAAGCTTTGCCGCCATTAATAACGATCGGAACGACATCGGGGATACGAACTAAACCGAAAGCAAATCGACGCCATCAAGTCGCTGTTTGTCGTTTGAGTTGAGTGCTGTGTCTGCTTGTTGAATGTTGTGTCTGTGATAAAGCGAATCTCGACTAAATTTTTGGTGTTTGTGTTGGGATTATGTATTGGATCGGTTCAGGTAGTGCTTTGCTTTTTGGTTATTTTTATTATTCAGTTTTTATTTTAGAACCTGTGGAAATGAAATAAATATACAGCGATTACAATGGATGAGGATTCAAATAAGGTGAGTAAGGTTTGCATAGTCAATAAATACTTTTTACAAAAATACTGCGGAATGGGGCCCCTTTTTTGTAAACCGTAACCTCTTTTTTTCATACCTACAAATCCCGTATTATTATTATATTACTTATGATTTTACGATAATATTTTAGTTAGGATCAAAAATATCGTAAACCGTTTGGTAGGTAATGTCCAGAAAGAAAGTGGCTACGACGGGGAATAATTATTATAATAAAAATACAGAACTACTCCCTGATTTTGTTTTTGTTTCAGGTGACAATATAAGTAGCAGCTGTGATAGCAGCCAGTACCTACTTCGTCCTGTGTGTCAACCAATCTAAAATTTCGCTTTTTTTTTCTGTTTAGAATTTTCATTTATTTTGCTTTGAGATATTACTTTCTACGTTTTGTTTTTCACGTAAGTATATTTTTTTATTGTGAGTATTATAGATATACATAATATACCTACCAACCTTTTTATTTTGTTTTCCAAAAACTTGTACTTTTATTCATAATAAAATATCTACCTAATATATGATTATGGGTTTCAGGCACAAATTTTAACAGCTTGTTTTTAGAACAAGCTGTTAGAGTTTATGCACCGCAACTCAAATCTCTCTGTATAGGTACATAGCATTTACAGTTGCAAAATTACTTTTTTATTGCAGTAAAGTTGCGAACCCAATATATTTGTAATAAAAATGCAATATTGCAGTAAACTTACTAATAAATTGCAAGTAACCCTAAGGTATATTTGAATTTGTAACCTTACACTCGTAAGTTTGCTGAAGTTTTGATCTAATATTCCAGTAATATTGCTGAAAGGTTATCATTTATAAACCTTTCATTTGTAATATTACCCTAAGGTTGTTTCAGTACTTGCCGCAATACTGCGTCAACATTACAGTAAACTTCAATATAACCTTACAAGTTTGCAGTGTAATGTTACCTCATTATACTAAAATAGGTTTGACACCTCCGCCAGGTGCAGTAGCCTCTTTATTGGCGTCTTCAGGAGACCCTCCTCCTGGATAGGCTCCTCCTCCAGGAGGTGTCGGGTTCTCCAGTAAGCGAGTGCTGGGAAAGGATGATACACACTACTACTACAGGATAGCTTATCCCCATAAGGCCCGGCCTGTGTGGAACAAACCCCCCCCCCTTTCCCCCTCCCACACCAAGTCACCAGTTGTGACGTAGGTAGCATGTTATTTCTCGACTTGACGTAGGCAGTTTAAACAGCTGACGACTTAGTTATGACGTCGAAAATGGTGACACACCAGTGGGTTTCGTGCGGCACGTGACCACATTGGAGGTAACATAACCTAAAAATTAGTGAATTTTTGAAATTTCGCCGTCTAGCCCTCCTAATCCTTTGAAAAATTGTTTCTAATTGAAATATAATTCACTTCCTAGGATGGTATATGTAGACTAGGGTCAAAATACCCTCGTATTGTACAGTATGAACGTAATAAATGTCTTTATAAACTATTAAACAGCAAATCAAACAAAAATATAACTAAAACAACTAAAAAATGTCAAAAGGAGAAAGCATGACACTCCAACTCCATATAAACAAATGGGATAAGGTTAGGTTGTCTTACCTCCAGTGTCAATTTAGTGACGTCACGTGCGCGAAACCAATATGGCGGCGATTACAAAAAACGAGCCGGATAAGCAATCCTGTAGGTGTGTATCATCCTTGAGTTCTGGGCACTCGAATAGGATATGAGAAGCTGATTCTTTGTTCTCGTCGCACAGTCTACAGATGTGTTCATCTTGGAAGAGGAAGATACCCATCTTGTGTTATTGTTTTCTTAGTGTACAGTGACCGGTTAAGAGTCCTATCACACTTCTGATCTGATTTCTCGTGAGTTCTAGGATCTCAGAGGCTACTCTTGCCATGGGATATTTCACCATTGCCTTACTGTGGTGTTGCCTCGGTGTTTGGATACCAGTGGTTTTTGTATTCCTCTCGGATCCACTTTTCTAAGCAGCCACGTATCGAGGTTTTTGATATTCCGAATACGGGTTCAGGGCCCATAATAAAAGTCCCATACCTGTACCTCAATTTGTTGAAATCTTTTTGAACAACCCGGATGATGGACTCGCTAGTCAAACATTTTAACTGATCCAAAACGTACAAGGCATTTTGATATTTACACGCAGAGGATAAATAATAATTGTATTCCAATAATGTTTAATACCTTATTACTGAATAGCTAACTTTATAAGAAAATAAGCATACAAACACAATGTGTATCGGAACGTAAAGTGAACTTTGATAAATGCGCTCATTTTAAAAAGTGGTCCATCAGTAAGTAAATGTCTGTTCTTTTAGATCCTTCACATATTACTAGGTAGCGAAGTTATTTTAAAATGTTTAAAAATAGTACACGTGTGCATCCGATGGTTAACCCCTTCATTCCCAAATCCCTTTAAGTCTTTTAGCCTTAACATAAGATATCAACTGTTACTTAATGCTCTAAATCGGGATAAGAGAAAGTTTCGCTACTTAGGTACTACCTACTGATTTTTTTTTTCTTTTTGTAGATTGGATATTTTCGACACATACAAAACCTGCCCCTTACCTTTTCCTGCTATAACGTCAAACAAAGACGATCTTAATTTACGATGAGAATAAAAATCAAAGTTAGTAATTCCAGAATGGGTTCTCATTGACTTAAAATAAATAATTTAAAATTAAACCCTAAAAAAACCAAAAACTTAGTATGTAACACAATTTTCGTTACCCATTACTGTTGACAGCAAATTAAATACGTTAGATTTATTAAAATATTTAGGAACAATAATTGTTGATTTTAAATCAAATTTCAAAAGTTTTTGAAGAATAACCAAAACGTTACCTTTAAAAATGATATACGCTTTTATTTTCCAATTTAAACAAAATTATGATTTCATGACAAACCAGAAGTTCATATACATTTCAGTTATGGTCGAGCTTGAACCTGACCCGATCGATAAGTTAATGTAGTTGAGTATAGTATTGATCTAGTTTAATACTGAGTAATTAATTGTACCCGAAGCATAAGTTTTATTCAACCTAGCTACTACAACATTGCAAAACTTTTCAGTAAGCTAAGTTTTTCCAGTCGTTTAAAATTTCCCTCTTTAACCATTTAACCCTCAATCAGACCATTGATTTAATGGATACTTTGGGTTAGCTGATTGATTGATCAAAAAAGTCTATAAGCTTCCACCTAAACCGTTTTCCGGAAAAAAAGCTTTTGATTATTTTCACTTAGCGACGCACGACAAGAATGTTATACGGATTAACATTGTTTATCCTTAACATTTCTATTTTAACAATTGGACAATTAAAAGAAATTGCAGCTCAGTGTACATGGAACAAAAAAAAAAAAATCTGATACGTGATAAATCGTTAAACGGTTTTTAACGCGTTATATTGACAAACGTTTTGTGTTGGACAAGTGCGATCAATGCGAAATTAAAAGGTCTATTTATGGTATTAGACAAACTACAAAACATTCTATTCTAAAAATAATAATAGACCTTTTCGGTGATCTGAAGACATAACGGTATAAAGTGATAACTACACCACAATATTTAATTTCATTTAATGGAATCAATCATTTATAAGAAAAGAGAATAGGTATATATCATTTAGCATGACCCCATCAAAAGAAATTGTCTATATTCAGGTAACAGTTAAAATTATCGCTTCAAACCATAGACATAGTCGTGCAATGTATTTTTCCATTTTTATTCTACTCTTTACTCTCTTAAATACTCAATAAATAATAATACAACTAGTACAACTTGATTAGAACTAAGAAATACTTCTCAACACATACGCATACTCTGGGATTCTGATTCAATCATACGTAGGTGCCGATGAATTTTTAATCAAACAGTAAACTAATACCGCACATGTATACATTACTTGCCCCTGGTCCTAATAACTATTAGATTTGAATAAACTATCAAAATATGCCAATACATTTTTCAAATTACTGCACAAGATTCAAATAGCTCCTTCGGGTCGCCCCAAAATCAGTTAAAAAATTATATAATAAAAATTGTAGTTTGTAGTCGAGTTAATTTTATTTTATTTTTTTCAGGAAAGGAAATACAAATGAAATTTAGTCCAAGTAGGACATAAAAAATGCGCTTGTAGACAATTGAATTTCCTATAAATTTCATTAGAAAGTCATTTCATGTCTCTAAGAGTTTACTTACGATATATTATTTCAACGACATCCCACCTATACAATAAAGTTCACCCTATAGGTGCAATAGGTGCACGGTGTGCACTTGGCTTCAGAATACCATATACCCATAATAACATTTCATGTGAGAACGGAGAAAAAATACCTACTACTACCTGATAATAATATCAGTGGCAGGGAGTTGACACAACAGGGCAACTACAGCCCGAAAACACAAAAAAATTTCAGAGTGATTCCCTAAAAACACTGTTCTGTTTGACAATAAAACCGCTATCAAACAGAAGTGATGAGATTAAACCACTTATTGTATGTATAGGTACATAGGGACGATCCTCAAAATCGATGAAAAATTCTCCGGAAATACTGGGAGGCATAAGGTCTTACGAGTATTATATGACATGCAGAACGGACATAGGATCGAGGGAATGGATGAGACGCAACATAAAAATATCCAGGAATTGAGGAGGATTGCTTATTGGACCATAAAAAAGAGCTTACAAAGAAACTGGTAAAAATTTTGGAATAGATATTAGGAACACATCTCAACAGCAGAAATCTGCTTGAGGCGGTTAAAATGCGAGAACGCTCTCTGTGAAGATACTCGTTTGGAATTGTCAGACATTAAAATGGATATGGAAAATATCCAATGAAAGGCAAGAACATTTGACAAAATCATGCAAGCAGTGTGACTGAGAGTACGAAACTATCTCTATGGCTGGAAAGATGAGGTCTGACAGATATTAGACACTTTAAGTTGGACCAAACACGTTAACGTAATCTTTAAACGTAAATCCTATTTTTTAATATAGCGTTGAGTGACCGTCGGTGCTGACAAATCAATTTAAGTTAAATTTTCACGTAAACGTTAACGTTATATCTTACAATCATGACCTTACCTCTAAATTTTGTTGTGGAAAGGACAAATTAGAAATAATTTTTTTGTATTTTGATTATTTTGAATTACACGACACCTTTTTTAAAGGTTAAAATACATTCGGCAAAGGTCGACACCGGCAATCTGGCTTTCGGGCCCACTCGGTTTAACGAACGTTTACGGATAAGGTAAACGCAAAGACCCGCTAAATAACGTGACACGTAACACGCTATTTTTGGTGAAAAGAAACTGCGCACGCGCAGCTGTCAAATCTTACGTTAGCGTTAACGTATTTTGTCTAACTTAAAGTGTCTATTAGGAGGCTCCTGAACCAGTAAGTACCTATTCAATTTACGTACCTTTTTTCTTGCGAAGGCCAACACCTTAACATTGTACAGTGCAATATGCGAAATTGATGAAACAAAACCTTTGCGGCTAAAGAATCCTGCCCTGCTCGTTGAGTCAAACTACAGGCTTTCCCTTGGACCAATGTTCCCAAAAACAGAGGGCTTTCTCTTGGTTATTCAGTACTAGATCGTTCCGATGCGTAGCTGCCGGAAACATATTATTAGAGTCACTATAGTAGCAGACTATCCAGCACGTTACTGGAGAATGCCAGGCATTTGCTGCAAAGTGTCTTATCACAATACTCACCTGAACTCATTCTTGAACATTAAATATACAAGCTAGATTAGCATCTGGTTGCACACAATAGACCGAATATTATAGTTTAAAAAAATATCAAGTAAAATGTACAGTTCGAATAATTTTGCCTTCAACTGTGATGATACCTAGGAAACTCTTGAATAACATCAAGTTTTTGGGAAACAATCAAAAGTCTTCAACCCCAAAAACCAGGAAAGAATCCGCATGCAGAACTCAATCCTTTTGATGACTTGTTTACCTGGGATGAGTTAATGCTTCCCGTGAAGAGAGTGCAGAGTGCAGATGTCATTTGTCTTTAATAATAATTGTTCATTAATTGCAATAGCTAACGTCACTCTTTTTTTTCCAACCTGAATGGTTTGTCCCCGAACCCAAATTCAATACACCAGAACAAGTGAAATTTAATTTTTACGTAAAAATGAAAAAAAGAAGGAAATTGAAACTTATTAATGGTCGAAGAAAGTTTAAGTTAATTGTATATTTTTCCAAAATCTTTCCTTATTTTATATAATGGGGCTGGAATGTTTCGAATGTGGTATAGGACCAATTTAATTTCATGTGGTATAGACCAATTTAATTTCAGACCATGGGATGTAGGTACCTATACGTATAGGACGGTTAACTCAATCAGGACTGCTTCACCCAAAAATTTCGTCCGATATAGGTTAGATTTTTCACCTCAGTGCTGCCCGTCAAGGTTGCCAGAATCGAGGAATTTTGAGGAAATTTGAAAAAAAAATCCCTTAATAAGATATGTAGGTACTTGTAGTCTTTTATCCTAATTTTCAAAGTAATTCCATGTTTATTCAATAGCGAGAAGCTCAGCGGCACGAATATAAATAAGGTGCTTAAGTTAAATGTGTGCTGTCATTTTTCGTTATTTATTATAATATCGGAATTTCTAATTCAAGATTTAGACAGTTTTTTTTTTTATGAACCTCTCATGAAAAATATTTAATAAAAATGGCAACGGAACGCGTGACGTCAAAAACCTGATACTTTTGACCGACGATTCAAGAAAAAAAAAGGTTAGGGGGGATTAGTTCATGCTTTCCTAGTTAACCGGCGTCTTTGAGCTCTTGCTGCAGTTATCAGAAGATTTACCTTGTACCTATAACCAAGATCACTTGCAGATGCAATAGACTGCAGCTTGATTCATTAGAAGGAGTACCAACCCATATAAGTATCTATAATGTGATTACTTTGACTGATGGTTACAAATATGCGTTAAATTTACTGTTCAAGTCATGAAATATCTTCAGGTTAATACAGATGGCGGGATGTCCTTAAGCATCGGTAACGCCACTGGAATTAGCGATATGATGCGGGTTTTGTAAAGTCAGAGCGAAGGATTTTCACCGGGCAGATGTGATAAGATTATCAAGCTCTGCGAGCAGCTGATGAGCGCCAAGGCCCCCAAATTAAAGCCTATTTGTTTCAGCCGCAGTGCTGTGCTTTGGCCCTCATTTTTGCCCCTCAGGAACCAATTATTATTAATATTTATATTCTAGATACCATTTCCAAAACATCTTATATATTATGAAGGTAACATTCGTTTAATATTGCATAAATAAATTTATTTCGAAAATAAATTAGGGAAGTTGTTACGGGGAAAAACAGTGGCAAAATCTCACACATCGTTAATCGTGACGTAAAAATAAACTTGGAGGGGTTGGGTTGCAGAAAACATAAAGAGCAATGCGATGCAAAACTTGCTGATGAAGTGACGCCCGTCACTTGTACAGCTGGCAAGCTGTTATAAGGATAAACCACCGCGCATTTCCGGAACGCCTGTTGAACGTAGGTACTGGCAGTGGCATGCCTCTTCCCAGTGTTGCCAACAGTATTTTTTTAATTCCGTCAACTTTGCTGTAGATTTCCGTCAAAAATCCGTTAAACCATTTTTTTTTCCGTCAATAAAATCCGTCAGAATGAAACATGCGAAATGCGCTAAACAAATAAAATTTATTCAGTAGTGCCAACCAAAAAATGCAGAGTTAACGACATTGACGGCAGTGCCATTTGATTTTAGGCGTTTTTAGAAACACTGATTCGTTTCACCCGATCACCAGAGGCATTTTCTTGCGTCTCAAATGTTTCATAACATTTTTCAAAACTAGGTTAAGTAATGTCACCATGACGTCATAATTTCTCGGCGTGAGAAAATGGTTTGAAAATGTGGATCAGATTGCATTTCGAAACAATTTGAACCAATTTTGACGTGATGTCATGGGTTTATCGCGAGGATGTACTGTTTCAAAATATTTTTGAACCAGTTTTAAAAAAGTGGACG